>VWZK01000794.1:62483-86704 GCA_013396935.1 Baryphthengus martii | reverse complement strand
TCAACGATTCTATGATTCTATGATTCTTCTCCCCAGGCATGGAGGAGGGTGCCTGTCACATGAAAATGGTTCTCTCTCCTCGCTGTGCATAGACTGGCCTGGATTTGTCCTTATCCTCTTCCTCTCTGTGGAAGCCCCTTGGTTCTTTGCAGACTTACTGACCTCAGAGAGAAGCAGCAGGTTCAGCACTTACATCTGCAGTGAAGACAGAGCAGGAGGGTTGTGAGCAATTGTACAGCCGTGGACTGTCCATTTGCATCTCCCAAGGCTTGATAGTGAGCCACCCAAGCCAGCTGAGCAGCAGTAGCACCTGGTCCTGCCTCCGGAGAGGTTTCCCTCATATTTCAGAGAGAGTGCTCTGCAGAGCAGCTTAGTGGCTGTCTGGCGTGTACCTGAGTTGTGGTGTCCAGCTTCACCACGCACGTCACTCCTGATGATCCGCAATTGCAAACAGCAGCTGCCACCCTGCTGCTCTCTCGTCTTCACTGCACTTTCTCATTGCATGATCACTTTTTCTCCTGGAAAATCCATTCCTGAGCTCTGTTTTGTGAGTCTCACTCCTGCAGTTTAATCTCTTTGGCTCTATGAGCCCCTTTCTTGAGCAGTACTTTGGGAAGTGCTGTCTGGTAATGTTTGAAGGTGGAGAACTAAGCTGCTTCTAACAAAGATGGTGGACCTCTTTAGCAATTTCCTCCACAGACCTTACTTGATCACCTAGATGCCATAAAAGGTGCAAAGACAGAAAGTACAAGTGCAGGGCACCGCTGTGAGAGTGGCTATGCTCAGCTGTGTTGTAAAAGAGAATTGAAGACCATTATGTGTGGTCTTGGATCATTGTGGAGATGTCCAGAGTGCTACTGCTGTCTTTGCAATTCCTTAGTTGTGCAGCTCACATCAAACTATTTTATTTAAAGCGTGCTCACTTTATTTTATTTTTTTTTTCATAGGCTGTGCGTGTTACAAAACCCAAAATCCCAGAAGCCATCCGAAGAAATTTTGAGCTAATGTGAGTAACTGTGCATAAAACTGTAAGAATGGGTCTTGGGGGTCCAGCAGAGGCATAATGGTATTAGAAAACTCTTACTTGGCACTAAGAAGGTGAGTGGTGGGCTCTAATCAGTGTGTGCTTGGCTCAGTGCACTTGTGCATTCTGTTTCACCTTGAAGACTTTCAGCCCCCCACAAAGACAGTGAACGTGTCCAGAGTCTATATCAAGGCTCTGTTCCCACTCCTTGATGTAGAGGAAACACTGATGTGCAATAGAGAACCTGGACAAGACTTGTAAACTGAATTCATGGCTTGGGGATCTTGCTGTCTTGCCCATAAGCTCCCCTCCAGCAAACCTGCAGAATTGCAGACAGGTTTTAGTCTGCAGCACGTCACTGTGTCCGGGTGAGTCAGAACATCCCTGGGCATGGAGAACCCCCACTGCTAGCCTTGTCCCAAGGATGCCCCACTCGCCCAGGGACGGGCTGTTTCCTTGGGGCCAGCTGGGGTTTCCTGCGCTGTGGGTGTGCCAGTGCCTCTGGGGATCTTGCTGTGCCCCTCCGAGCGGAGTCTGACCCCAGCATCTCCAGGACCCCTTTGGGCAGTGGAAGAGGCTGTTGGGTCCCCCTTCACCTCATCTCCATCTGAGCAAGCCCAGCTCCCGCAGCCTCACCTTGCATGGTCCAACCTCCACCCTGTATTTGCAGTAGCCCTACACTGGACTCACTCCTCATCCTGAGCGTCTCAAACTGTGTATACCATCCAGATGTGGCCTCACCAGTGCCTAACAAAGAGGGGAAATAATCCCTTCCTTGGACTTGCTGGCTGTGCTTACACTTGTTCAGCTGAAGACAGAATTAGTCCTCATGGCTGCAAGGATGTAATGCTGGCAACTGGTCTCACGCCCCTGGCCTCTCATGCCTTGGTTCGCAGAGCTGCTCCCCAGCTCTTTTTCTCTGTGATAACGTTTGTCATCCTGCAGGGAGGCTGAGAAGACCAAGCTGCTGATTGCAGCCCAGAAGCAGAAGGTAGTAGAGAAGGAGGCAGAGACAGACCGGAAGAAAGCGCTCATTGGTAGGTCACCAGTTGGAAGTACTATCATAGAATTGTTTAGGTTGGAAAAGACCTTTAGGAGCATCGAGTTCAACCATTACCCCTGCCCTGCCAGGTCACCACTAAACCATATTCCTAGAGGATGGAGGCCAGACAAAATTTCCGTTCCTACCTCCCCAAGGAAGCTGGGGTGGGATGTCTTCCATTGCAGCTCCCAGAAGGAGGCATGGCCAGGCCGCACCAACGGTCAATTAGAAAATACGGTTGTGCTGCTGTGTCTACATCCCACCGCCCTCCTCAGGGCAGCAGAGCAGCCACCACCTTGGCCCACAGCGGGGCTCCTGCCTCAGCAGGCGAAGAGGTAACAGCTCTGCCAGAAAAACTGCTTGGGCTTGAAGCTCAATGTCCCTGCACCAGGGAGACTCACACTTGTAGAAGGGGTGTCAGTGCAACTCTAGAAACTTCAGCACTGTTTTCTTTCTGTAACTGAGTTGCTTGGAGTACAAACTGGGGCTGTTGGATGTGAGCAGGAAGGGAGGCAGCAGAGAACAAACTACTTGCAGGGCAGATACTGCAACCAGGTGCTAGGGTCAGGGTGCTGATGCGCAAGCATTGAGAAGCAAATGTCTGAGCTGAACCTGTTGTGATTGCAGAGGCAGAGAAGGCTGCTCAGGTGGCCAAGATTCACTATCAGCAGAAAATTATGGAGAAGGAGACCGAGAAGCGCATTTCTGAGATTGAAGGTAACTGTGCTTCTGGGGTCATCTTCCAGCTAAGAGTGGTGGCAGGAAGTGGAACCTCAGAACTGGGTTCATAGGCATCGCCATCCTGCAAAAATAAGCGTGCGGTAGCACAAGGTTATGCGCTGGCATCGTTCCTGCCCTTTGCGGGTGCCTCTCCAAGAAGGCAGCAGCGCAGGTATGTGACCAGCAGGCTGGGTCGTGGCACTCTTGGGTGGGTCAGCTTGTCCCTGTGGGTCAAAGACTCAGGTGCTTTATATGATGGAGCTCTTCACTTGCTAATACTTCTTTTCCTTTCCATGCTCTGTTGCGGTGTTAGATGCTGCATTCCTAGCAAGGGAGAAGGCAAAAGCTGATGCGGAGTACTACTCTGCTCGGAAGCTGGCCGACTCAAACAAGGTGAGTACCTGAAAGCTGATCAGAAGAGGTCTTAATTACTCTTTTCCTCTGCACAGTAGATTGGGTTCGGGTGGGCAGCACTGGAAAACCCCTTGGTTTAACGGCCCACAGCCCAGGCAGCAGCTGCCTGAGGTGAAATCTAATGATGTGAAGCCCAGAAGGTTGTCTCTTACAGTCTCTGGTTTCTCTTTTTGTAGCTGAAACTTACCCCTGAGTATTTGGAGCTAATGAAGTACCAAGCAATAGCTGCAAACAGCAAGCTCTATTTTGGTGACCGCATCCCCAGTGTGTTTCTGGATTCCTGTGCCTTCCAGCAAGCCAATCTGAGGACTGCCCAAGAAACCAGCCTGCCTTCACAGGAGACCCTGGAGACCTCTGGAGAAAGCCACCTCAGAGCAAAGGAAACCACTGGCTGACAGAGGCAGAAAGATAACCAACAGAGCTCAACAGCTGGTCCAGCTGTGAAGGGGGATGTTGCCCTGTGCTGGTGAGGCGGGCGCAGCACATACGTGGACGTCTTGTGTATAGGTGGCAGTTGGGTTGATTTTCTTCTAGCAACACATTGCAAGTGCTCTGCTGCTTCCGTTTCTTCCCCTGTTAAATTGGTGCTTCCAACTGAGGGACAATCCTATACTAACATACCAATACTGGAATATTAAAAGACAGACACCAGGAAAGCCTTCTGTAGTAGGCGCAATTATTTAGCAAGCATTGCTCTGAAGGTAGGAGATGTCGCTTTGAGTGCTTTGTTGCTGCACGCTGGTCATTCCCCAGTGCTCCCTGAGGACGCTGGTCAAAGAGATTTCCTTCATCCTGCCAATGAAGCTTCGCTTTGTGGACTCTGAAGCAGGTTTCTACTGGCGCTGTCAAACTCTCCTCAAGGACTCCAGTGGAGTGAGCTCTCCTTAACCAACAGAGGCCGAGCATTCCTGCTCAGGGCAAGGCCTGGTAAGGAGTGTTGTGGTGTGGAATAGGTTATTTCAATAAGATCTGCATAGCCATAATCTTCTTTTCTGTAGGCAGTGGCACTAGATAATGACTCAGAGCAAGTAATCTCTAACGGGCTTCTGTAACTCCCACTCTCCAAACAAAAGCCTCACCCTGGCTGCCTGTGACTGACTGCAGTGTGTTTCAGCTGGGTGGCTGGGTCTCAGCTTGCACCCTAAACCAGATTTCAGAGCGCATGGAGCACCTCCGAGCAGCTGGTTGGGAACAGAGCTGGGAAGTCCTTACTCAGACCCCAGTCTCCCAGTAGGTCTTTTCACCAGGGAAAGGGGGCTGAATTTCCACTGCTCTGCCTTGCCGGCAAAGTGAAAGGGAAGAGAAGAATGAAGGGACCCCACTCTGCAGCAGATGAGATGTTTGACCCCTCAGCTACAAAGTAGGTGATGCATCACCACTCCCCAGTGCAAAGTCCACAGCTCCAAGCAGTGGGACCTGCCTTGTGTGTCCTTCAACAGCCACGGTGGGGAGCTGGTTGCTGGCCCTCTCATTGCTTGCCAGACTTTGCTGTGTTGCAGGGCTTTTGATGCATGAGTGATGCTAGCGGGATGATCTTTCCTCCTGGTGCGTGTTGGAATACGTGCAACCCCTGCTCCCTGTGTGCCACTGCAGGGTGAGCAAGAGACATGTGCTTGAGCTGGGGGAAATCTGCAGGTACAATCAGCTTTCCTCTTCTCCATCCTCGCCTTTGTCCATGAGGATGTGCTTGTTTCTGGCACCTGTTTTTTGTTGTTCTCTGACTATCCCAGAAAATGATGGCTGGGGAAGCGAGTGGCAAGAGCTTGAGTTGGAACGCTGTCCCACAGCTGGTAGCACTGCAGCATTGCCTGCCTCTGAACCCACCACAAGTTGAGAGACTCCACCAGCCTGGGATACCTGTATGTTCATCTTGCTTTCCTGTCCCTTTGAGTGCAGCCACGTGCAGTGCTTGGCCCTGATGAGGTTTTCCAGATGGGCCAGTTGGTGGTGATGGGCCGGTTGTCGCTGGTATCAAAACCTTCTGCCCCTAGCGCTGTCTGTAACCTCATGGCAAGGAGAGGAACGTGCTTCGCTTTTGCCCTGGGTGACACATTCAACCCAAAATTAACAGCCTGAACTTCACCTCTGCTAATGATGCCTCCAAGTGAGTTGTGTGGGCCTCAGGCTTTCTAGTGCTGTTTTGCTCTCCTGTGTGACTTGGCTGGGAGAATGGCAGTGTCTCTCCTCAAGGAAGTTTGGTGACGTATGGTGCCTTACGCTGATGCAGCTCCTGCCCTGCCTGCCTGGGGCAAAGCAGGGATGCATTGACCAAGCCTCTCCTGCTGCTGGCCAGCTTGGGTAGTACTGGACTGTGGGGCTTTGCAGCAGTTTTGGGTGGTCTTCCCCTATCTGTCTGCAGACTCCCAAGGCCCAGGATACCAGCTCCTCTTCAAACCCAGCCGTGGCAGGAGCCTGTGACCAAGACCCTGCCCTAGGGAGAGTTCACCTGAAGGTGCTGAGTAATCCTGGCTTCCAGGGGCATAGTGGCTGAGCATGATTCCTCATGCTCTGAGGGTGAGAGGAGGAGTACTGCTGTCTCTAGGAGAGGTTTCTCCATTTTTTGCTATACACACCTAGTGCACAGGGGTAGTGGCACAGCCGTGGGCCTTGGTGGTCACAGCCTGGGGAGCACTGAGCTGAGCTTTTGCATTTGGTGGAGGGACACTCGTGCCTTCACCTGCTGAAATTTCAGGCAAATGGTGCTCTCTGGGCACAGAGCAGCCTTTGAAGGATGCAGGTGGACAGGGGAGCAGGAAGAGTGTCTGCACGTCACGCTGGAAGGCAGCTCAACCAGCAGGCAGGGCAGAGCTGAGACCTATGGCTGATGGCAAGAATAGAGCTGGCAGGGACCCCATTAGCCCCATTAGCCCCTGCAGTGCCCCTGCCAGGGGAAGAGTACCAGGGCAGAGAGGGGATGGCAGTGTAGTTCATAGCTGTGCTGTTTGAAATGTCTCCTGGAAGTACCGTTTGATTTGCAAGGTCATGTTTCTCCTCAAGGCCTCAGGTGGCCTGTGGAGTCCCGTCTCTGACCCTGGACATCAGTCTGGATAGACAGGGTAGGTTCTGCCAACCTGGAGATGACAAGAAGCAAGGGCACAAGGGGAGGGAACCACTGGAAGCAATAACCAGTCAGCTCACAGCTCTCCTGCAGGGATCTGAGCCTTGCTGGGCCGCCCTGCGCCAGCCTGGGTGACTTTGCCATTAGTGGCTGTCACTCTAAATGTCATCCTGCTCTGGTTGGGTAGGCACCCACCACCTCCTACCTGCAGGGGCTGAGGGACACTGGGGGATGCTCCTGTGGTGTGAAGTCCTGCAGCAGCAGGTGCATGCTGCTTGGTGCCTTCTGCAAATGCCTCCTTTCCTCCCTCTCTCCTTCCTTCCTTCCCCCTCTCCCTCNCACGAGGAGGGAATCACCAGGGCTTTAACACTGCCAGTATGGGCTTTGCATCGCTGGGAGCTGGGGAGCAGAAACATGGGCGCAAACATGAACGGGGGTTTGAACAGGGTTTTTCAAAGGTCCTGTGGCTAAAGGGGTGTGCCACTGGATCTGCACCTTCTTTAAGGAAACACGATACATCTGTTCAAGTTTACATGCACAGTGTTAAGTTCTTTTGATAAAGCAGAATAAAATTATTTTGTTACCATTTCCTGGGTGGCTTTATGTGTCCTTGGGCTGGTGTCACTGTAGACACATGATCTCACCCCACAGTTAACACTGCATCTAGTTGCCTGTTCCCAGCTGCAGTGACTCCATGCCAGGAGCAGCCTGGACTCAAAGAAAACCACAGGGTGCAGGAGCTGAGTAGTAGGGGTGACACTTGCAGGCTTGCTCTGTTTCTGCTGCCCTCTTCTGAAGCTTGTGATGGACCCTTGGCCACCCCTCTGAGCTGCCCTGTTGCTCACATGCAGCTGGGTGTGAGCAGTGTCCTTGGGGACAGCAGGTTGGTCTTGGAGCACTGACGGTGCCCTCGAACATGAACACTTGTCTTGGACCAGAGTGCTGGGTAACTGAGCTGGTGGTGGGCAGCACAGTGGCCAGTCTTTGGTCACAGAGTGAGCCTGAGGCCTCTTTAGGCAGTGCTGGCTGGGGGTCAGCAGTACTGTGTGCTGGAGGAGGGGTGTCACGGGGACTCGTCCTGCAGCCCCTGGGGCAGCTTTGTTCCATTTGGCACCTGTGGCTCAGGCACAGGATTTAGGGGCTTAGCTGAAGCCCTTCTCCCTGATGGTTCCACCCGTGCCAGATCCACCCTGAGCCCCAGGCAGCTCACTGCCTGCTGAGAGACACTCAGTGACACCAGTAGCTTCAGTCTTTATTGGTATAAAAGCATTCAACCTAAATCATATCAAAAAATGGGAAGGCTTAGTTTCACAATAGATGGGTCAAAATGATCACATAAATGTCATAAGTTAATGGCTGCAGTAAAAGGGAAATTTCTTTGCAGAAGAACAGTAACTCAAGTGGTAACTTCGGAGATAAAACTTCCACTGGGAAGCCCAGCCTGGCTTGGACCTGCCAAAGCCCCTGGCGAGACTCCTGTGTGGCTGTCCCCAGCCTAAAGGCCCAGTTCCACAGCACAGCCCTCCTCCTGCCCTGGCAAACCTGGCAGGGGATGCCGGGAGCTCCTCAGCAGGGCAGGAGCTCATGGCAGTGGTCAGGAGAGAAAGCAGCAACTCCCAGGGTACAGGAGAGCTTGAATCATCTTGAGGCTGGCCTCAAAACCAGAGCAGGCATCACCCCTCCTACTGGTCTCCTCACACAACCTCAGCTCCCAGCTCTTCCTGGGCCAGCCCTGAGGCTACGAAGTCTGTTAAGGCACAACTCAAATATCTGTAAACGCCGTGCCCTCCCCAGGGAGGGTCCGGTGAGCAATTCAAGTAAGGGTGGAAGCAAGTTAGTGGCTCCCCAGCTGTGCCACCCAATCACCAGAGCGAGCAGCTCCTCAGCTAGGGTGGCAGGTAGCGCATCCTTGGTCACCTTCTGGCCAGGGGTGGTTTCAAGGCCACCTTTGGGGGGACACCCTGCTGAAACACAGAGGGGGGTGTCAGCGGAGAGCAAGAGAGGGCCAATCCTGGTGGCCCTTCACCAGAGCACGGCACCTTAGTCTTTAGTGCTGGGAGAGGCTTGCTGGGTGGCTTTGGCTTTGGCTTCACCTGGTGGGAGGAGAGGAGAGGTCTGAGTCCCTCACCTGGGCACCAATGAGGGACCCAGAGTGGGACAGAGGAAGGGCCCTGCCCCTGCTTCCAATTATCAGATGCTTGAACCGCCCCACATGTCTGGGGCTGATCATACAGAATCACAGACTGGTGGAGGTTGGAAGGGACCTCTGGAGATCATCTAGTCCAACCCCCACTCCAGCAGGGTCACCCAGAGCAGAGGGCCCAGGATCACATTGTCCAGGCAGTTTTGGAAGCTCTCCAGGGCAGGAGACTCCACAACCGCTCTGGGCAGCCTGGGCCAGGCTCTGCCACCCTCACAGGAGAGAAATTCTCCTTGTGTTTAGGTGGAATCTCTTGGGTTCTCTGTTGCCCATTTTCCAGCCACTAGGCACTACCAAAAAGAGACTGACCCCATCCTCTTGACCCTCCCACCCTGTAGATACTGAGCAGCATTGCTCAGATGCTCTCTCAGCCTTTTCTTCTGGTCAGGGCAGGGAAGGCTGGGAGATCTGAAAGAGGCTCCCCACCCGTGGGAAGGACAGGCCGCCCCTCCAAGACAGCAGTGGCTTTTGGAGGAGTGTTTACCTGCAGGAGCCGTCGTGGAGAGGCTGGAGATGTCACCTGAGGAACTGGTGTTGGTGGCTACAACATCANGGGGTTGGGGGCTGCAACAACAACGGGAAAAAAAAAAAAAAAAATAGATGAGCGCTTCCCCCACGCAGAGGCTGCCACATGCTGGGGCTCTGCTCAGCGCCCTTACCTTCAGGGCTGGGCGACAGGGCCTCAGGGGCCGGGCATCCTGCGGGGCTGCCGTGCTGCTCAGCAGGTTGGGGTGGCCAATGTCGTGGCGGGACAGCTGGCGGCGGTGGGGACGAGCCTGGCCACCCTCCTGGAAGAGTGGATTGGCAAGGCCGGCAGCTGGCCCACTGGAAGTTCTCCTGTGGGGTACAGGAACCACATGTAGCTGCTGCTCTGAGCACACCTTAAGCTCAGCCTGTGCGGCTGTGGCTCAGCCCCACTGTGGAGCAGAGGAAGAGGGGAATTACCCTTTCTGGAAGTGCCTCAACCTCCTGCCTTTGAGGAGCACGACGCCACTGCCAAGAAGGATGCCAGAGAGTGCCAACACGGCCAGCACAGCCGACAACACCATGCTGCTGGTCCCTGTGGAGACCCAGCTGGCATCAAGACAAGCACCTCCACGCCAGGGACACCCCATGGGGATAGAATAGCATCTACTGGCACCACAGCAGGGTGCCAGCCCCCTCCCCAGCATATGCATTGGGCTGAAGGAGCCGGTGCTGGTCATGCACCACATGCACCATAGGGGCCATACCTGCCACCACCTCTGAAATCTTCTGCTCGCAGTAGGGTGCTGCCCAGCCTGGGTCACAGTGACATTCCCGCTTGTGGTTGCACACCTGGGATGAGGGAAGAAAGCCTCAGGGTGATGGGCACACCACAGGGGCCAGAACTGCCGCCCAGGCCCCACGGCTGCTCAGAGAGTGGACAATCCCACAGCGTACCCCATGGTTGTTGCACTTGGCGGAACAGTTCTTGTTGCCGTAGACAAGGAGGTTCTGGCAGCGCCCAGCGTAGCAGACCTAGGGGCAGGCAGGGAGGTTTTGAGGCTGTCCCGGGTCCCCACAGCCGACGATCAACTCCCTTCTGCCACCCCAGCAGGGCAGCCAGCAAGCTCACCATCTCCTCTCCACACTTGGCTCCAGTGGGCACCAGCCTGAGCTTGGCCACCACCTCATTGGCATCGTTGCTGGCAATGACTGCCTTGCACTTGAAGCGGCCAAAGAAGAGGGAGTAGGAGCCACCACCAAGGACGGGGCTGGCGTTGTTGCTCAGACACAGCAGCGTTCCGCACTTCACATCCCTGCAAGAGAAGCAGCCATGAACACGAGTGACAGGGGCGGCATGGGGCTGGGGAATCTTTGCTCAGCCCTGCGGTGCTGTTACCAGATGTAGACACCAACCACCCATCTCTCCTCCGCAGCTCCTTACTTGGGGCTGCAGGGTTGCTTCCCATACTCTGTCAGGCAGTGGAGGTGAAGGTGTTGCTCGCTGTTGTGCTTGAAGCAGACATCGGGAGCCACCTGGGCCTCTGCAGGATACATGGAATGGGTCATGTAGAGCCAGAGCTTGCAGCTAGCTGTCAAAGCTGGCACCAGCGGCCACACTTTAAGGTCAGAAGCCATAGCACCCCAGCTAGAGATGTAGGAGGAGGCTACAGCTGAACCTGGCCTGGGGAGCTGGAGCTTCACACATATCGCCCAGAATGTGGGGTGAGGAGGGTAGGCAGGGTGGGAGAGATGCTACCTGCGCCCCAGAGTGTGCGGCACTGCTCGCCATGCGAGGGGCAGGCCCCGTTGTAGCAGTAGCCGTTGCCGTTCTGGCAGGAAATGCCGTTCTCCTGAAAGACATCTTCCGGGCACTCGGGGCTGAGGCCGGTGCAGTGCTCAGGTAGGTCACAGTCATTCTTGCTGGCCCGGCAGAGTGCACCAGCAGCCTTCACCTGCACAGAAAAGGGAATATCAGCACCACCTCAGTTCTCTCCCATCCCCAGATCCATGTAGGCACCGCAGCCTGGCAGCACCCTCATCTTTGAAACATCTCCCAGCACCCCACTGATCAACACATAGCAGCTTGTACCACTTGGGCACAAAGATAGTTGCAGGATGGAGACACTATCAGGCCTTGGGCTTGGTCTTCCCATAGTTTAGTCTCTCCCTCCAGGCAACATCTTATGGTCTGCTTTTAGTCTGGACTTGCCCCAGGGTCTTCTTCCAGCCCCGTCTCTTCACATCAAGAAATTTCTTCTGTCTGTGTGCTGGAATGAATGCATGTAACTTTCTACTTTCTCTTGGACGAAAGAAATAGAAGAGGCAGGTTGGTTTCCCAAATCAGGAATGGACCACACTGATCACTTCTGAACGCTGCCCAGTTCTTCAACATCTTTAATCCTGCACCTCATCTAACAGAGACAGGGGACCTGGGCTCCAGGATGCCAGAAATTGAGGCTGCTTCACTTTCCCAACCGCTTCCCACTGAGACTGTCCATGTATTGAGAGCATCAAATGGAAAGAGCAATTCCCGCCCAAACCGTTGGGTGCATTTGGCTCTGGGCAGTCTGCTACAGAGGTCCTTCAGGCTCTCCAGTGGGCTATGGACACACCAGGAAACTCTGGAGAAGCTCGGGTCAGGACTGTGCACCCACTAGCTCACTTCCCTGCCAAGATGGTCCCCATGGTGGTGGTAGTACCTTGCAGTCCTGGCAGCAGTCCCCCCGGGCACACTCAGCTCCCTCTCTCAGCTGGCAAGTGGTGGCGTTGCAGCAGTGGTCAGAGCACACCTGTGGGACAGGGAGGGAGGAAATCCTCTCAAAAGGCCCCTGAAAGACCCTTTCCTTCCTTTCTGAAGGGACTCGGTTGCTGTGTCACCAGGTGCCAATGGCTCACAGGTTGAACCATGGGGAAAAGCCACATCATCCTCATCTCAGGTGTGAACCACTCCTGACACCTCTTTACCCCCATCACTAACACCAATCCAAAGGACTAGAAGAAGTTTTTCAGAAGATAGAGCCTTATTGGGACCCTGTTCTCTGGTGGCATCCTTTCCACATATCCAGAAAGGAGAAAACAGGAGGATCTCTGTGCTCTCTACATCACCAGAGTGTCCCTTCAGGTTCCAGAGGAAGGCTGTGACCTTGGGATTTATCCCAGAGACATCACCTGGCTGCTTGTCTCAAATCTGGCCCCTGCAATACAGTGATGAGCTGCTAGGGATGAGGAAAAGCTGAGCATGGCTCTTGAAAGGACAACTTGTTATGACATCTTTCTCCTTGGATCACCTCTTTGGAGGATACATTGGAGGCATTTCCATCTTTCCTATGCACACTCCTGCTAAAATCACAGCCAGCTATGTGAAGGGGGGCACACGTCCAAGTTAACGAATATTCTCCACAAGATTTTTTTCGGGAGGAGCATCAGGACCATAAGGAAGATGAATCTTGCAAGATGCGATGTTCAAGTCAGAGGCTTGTACAACCTTTTCCAAGTCTGAATGACAGGTCTCCCTGCCACCCACCCTCCTTCCCAGGCTCTCAGAGAGCATCCGTACCTCCGGTGTACCGCAGTCACACTGCTCTCCCCGCTCCACAAACTGGTTCCCACACACCGGTCCTCCATACAGCTCATCCGCCCTGGGGACATTCAGCAGGCAGCTGGTCCTGGGGTCCCCGAGGAACTGCCACATGTTCTGCTCGCTGCAGCGACTGAAGAGCTTGGGGTAAACCAAGCTGAAGAGACACAAAAACAGGCAGTCATGAGTTGAGATGACTACTCAACGGCCCTCGCACCCACCAGCCCAGGGAGAAGCTGGAGGGCCGCCAACAGACTCAAAGGCACCTTTGAAGTGTTGCCTCAAGTGGTATGTTGACCCAGACCTGACCATCTCACGGTCTTCACCCCATTAGGACAGTGCTAGAGGGCACCTTGAAATATTTGCTGCCCAGGGACACTCCCCTTTCTCCTTCACTCACCCAACACTTGCCGCCATTACACATCCTCCATCAGCTTTGGGGACAGGACAACGGCAGCCAGCAACATCATCATCATGAGACATCCCTAGGTTGTGCCCCATCTCATGAGCCATGGTGGACGCAGCACCGAGAGGATTCGTGCTGTGATCCTGTGGGACAAGAAGTGCAGCATGGTTCAAATGCTCTCCACAGCATCTCCATGTGGACCTACTGGGCTTTTCAAATGCTCAGCGCCAGGTCTCTGCAATTTGCTCCCTAATACTCTGTACTGAGGTAAAGAAAGACAAAAGCTGGATTTGGTCCCATGGCCCCTGGAGACCTCCAGACTCAGCTCTCAGGGGTGTAAGTGACATTAGATATAGAAGTTATCTGGAAACAACACTTTGTGGTGGTTCTGGACAGCTGCGAATTCCATTACTGACCACTCCAGCTCCAGCAGAGGATGCCTTCACTGGGGAAGGATGAGGAGCACAACCAGGATGGCCAAGGAACAATAGCAAGCCAAGTCTCAGCCACCTGGCAGGTGGTGGGAGAAGTCCTGTGTCCACAGAGCTGCTCTTGGAGGCTTTTCAGGACTCAGGTTTATCAGCACCCAGATGGGTTTCCACAGCTACCCCTCCCCTGCAGCCCCAACACTTCTCTGGGGGTCAGTTGCTTAAGGGTCAGAGATGTCAGGGACCAGATGCAGCCCTAAGGTTGGAGAGAGGGAAAGCTGGAGACCAGTGGAGGAAAGATTCACTATGGAAAATACAATGCAGGGACCACAGACCATGGTCTCTCCCTCCCAGTGCATGCTCAGGCAGTGGGGCCCACCTGGTTGACGCCGCCTGAGTCCCTGGTGCACATCACAAGCTTCTTGGCAAGCCCTACAGTCGTGCCGTGGAAGTCTATGCCCCTGTGAGATTGAGATGTGCTGTAGTTTAACCTCTGCTGGCAGCTAAACACCTGCAGCTGCTCACCCAGAGCTTCCCACACCCCTCCACAGCCCCTCCTGTAGGATGGGAAGGAGAATGTAAAGGAGGAAAAGAGTTGAGACCCTAGGATTGAGATAAAGCAATAAAACAACACAAAGCGAGAGAGGAAAACAACAGTAGTAACAACAGTACTAATGAAATGATAGACAAAGCAGTGATAGAAGATGGGAAGGTTCTACCGGTACCAGAGACACCACTTTCCCTGCGCCGGCCACATGGAATCAAGTTGAAAACAGGCACTTCAACCCTGGCCTAGCCCTCCCCTCACAGAGGGGCATGATACCAGTATGGTATCAAATATCCCACTGGCTGTTTGGGTTGTTTATCCCGGCTGTGGCCCCTCCCAGCTGCAGCCCCTCCCAACTGCTTGGGCCAGAAGCTGCTGTCACTATTAACCTGAACCGAACCCAGGACAAGATGCCACTGTGGCCATCTGGCCTGAGTGACAGCAGGGCTGAAAGGATGGCGAGGTAGTGGCCTTCTGTCCTTACGTGATCAGCTGGGCATTGTCATGTGGCTTCTTCCTCAGCAGCTCTGTCTCCCGCCAGCGAAGAAAGTTGTCCAGTGTCACCTCCGGGTTGGGACTGACCATGATTTTGTCCTTGTGGCTCCACACCTCCAAGCCAATCAAAGCCACCCGCAGATGAAGAGGCTGATAGAGCTGTGGTGGGAGACAGGCCAAATGAAGCACTTGGATTTGAGCTACACAAGCAAAGGGAAGGTACGACCTCCCCTGGGGAACTGCAACCAAGCCCAGGACTGCACCTCACTGTCCAATATCAGCTCTGTCATCCTCTCAATAAATAACATAATCTGGGGTAACCACATAGACAAGAGTTTACCCTGGGACTTCTGGGCTCCCTCTAGGCTCCACCATGAGCGTGGCCATGGGATATGCTCCTGGGGGTTATGAGATGTTGTTTCTCCACCTGGGAGAAACCTGAGAACTGTCCTAGGCTCCTGAGGAGCCAGGATTGAGCTGCTTGTCATGTCCACTTTGCACACCACTGGCCAAGGGAGTTGGTCACCTTGTGGCATCCTGTCCATGGGCTTCAGATTGGCTCCAGTTCCATTACCATACCCATTCCAATTTCTCCTCCAATGAGTTCATGCCCGTGCTGGTACTGCAGGGCACATGTGAGAGCTGGGAGGGCAGATCCACAACCTCTGGGCTCACCTTGTCGACGTGGTTCACAATTTCCTTCATGCGGTTCTGCACTCTGCGCAAGTCCTTGTGTTTTCTGAACTATGGGAAGAACACAGATTTCCAGGCTGGCTTTGACCTCCTCGCTGCAGTGGATGCTAGCAAAAATGGAGGCACCAGCTCCACCATGCTTACCTCCTCGTTGTCCACGACCAGGACCAGCTCCACATATCGGGGACCTTTGTGTAACGGAGCTGATTTCTGGAAGGGAAGAAGAAAGTGAGCGCAAAGAGGGGCTCAGTTTTGCACCTTGCTGAGCCCTGCGGTTGACCCTCCAGTGGGATGTGTTGGGTCCTGGGACATCTTTAAATATTATTCAAGGCTAGCAGGTCTTCTATCTCTGTTTTTTTCATGCTACTTGGGATGTCTCTGACATCTTCCAACACACAAGGAAAAACCCAAGTTTGCTACTGGGATAAGGCACAAGACAAGCTCTGCAAGCATCATGGAGCTCATGGGGTAGGAGCATGCTCCTGCTAGTGGTACAGGATCTAAAGACTTGTTCCCACCAGATGCTAGGCCACTGGAAGTGACTCATGTTTGGGTACCCAATCAACAATGCACAGGAGCGGAGCATCTCCAATAGATGCGTTATGGTCCCACTCCTCTCCCGGACTTCACAGGATCTAGGCTCTTGCAAACTCAGCTACAGGAAGGAGAAGCAATGCAATCCTTAACCCAGCGGTAGAGCTTCATGGCTGCAGGAATTTTTGGTTCATGATCGTACTCCCGGATGCCACCGGACTCTTGGCACGTGCCACGCTTCCCCCGCAAGTGAGTGGCTCTGTACACTGCGTGCTGGCCTGTTGCATACTCCTCCAGGGGCTCCAGCAGGAAGGTGGTCTCATTCACCCGGAAAAAGCCACTGCCAAGAGAGAAGGTGGGCATCAGGCTGGGGAGAGAGCCAGCAGGATACAGACAGACCCTACACACATCCCTGCAAGTGCCTGTGACACAAAATTAGAGCTGTCAAATCTCAGCTAGGAAATCACCCTATCCCTTCATGGTTCCTGTACCTTGGATGACCTACAGGCCACTAGTGGGATGTGACAGTCAGGTCCTTCTGGCTATGTGCATGAAATCACACTTAATGCAAAGTCCCAAGTAGCCCCTTGGGCAGTGCATGAAGGCCCACACCACTGTGCAGAGGTACAGGGTGCAGGAGCTCACAGCAGCCTCAGGGACTTTCCTAGCCCAAGAACAGGATGGAGCTGGCCTGAGGCATGCCAGGAGATGGGGAGCAATAGGAAACATGTCCACTGCCTGTTGCTTGCAGAGGCTGCAGAAGCACCAGTTGACCAAAAGGACCGTTAGTGAGGCTGGAAACTGGCTGCTGGGCTGGCAGGGAGCTCAGCATGGCAGGGCATCCATGGCTGGTAGCAAGGGGAGTATCTTGCGCTTTGAGCAGCAGAAAGACACCCCGGATTGAGCAAGGAGACCTGCCCAGTGCTGCCAGGCCAGGTTTAACACAGCATTTCTGCTAATTCTTGCTGATCTCTGTCAAGTGTCCCATGTGCCCTGTCTGTATCATCTTTGTTGCCGGCCCTGCTGTTGCACATCCTGTCCTGCTATACAAGGATATCCAGTGTCCAATGTTTGCCTAAGCTGCGTGAGCCAAAGCCTCCACAGACACGACCCCTGCTCCCAAAGTGAGGACATGGCTGCCATGCAGCGCCAGCAGATGTTTACCCTGCAAACGGGTGTTTGCAGGTCCTTGGGTGCTCCAGGGATCACCCAGGGATCACTCCTCACACACTCCCCTGCAAGGGACCTCTTCCTCCCTGGCTTCCTCCCTTGCAATGTCTGGCTGCCAGTTGGTCTTAAAAGAAAGAGAATAGCTGAGTACAAATCTTTCGCGGCAGATTGAGTGTTCTTGCATGGACCTGGTGGCTTGGGTTACTCTGCAAGGATGCTTTCTGCTGTTAAATGAAGGTAGACCCAAGGCAGCTTTTGAGGAATGAACGTCAGCATGGCCAGCAGCTGGTGGGTAGAAGGAGATTCAGCTGGTCACATGCACCAAATGCTTTGCTTTTCTTTAGTAAAAGCACTCAGTCATCATCTCTAGGAGCTCAACATGGCCTGGAGGAGATGCCACCTGCCTACAAACTGCTGCATCACCATGAGTACGCTTTTGTGCCTCTGGCTACAGCACTTGGGCTGAGTTTGGTCTGGTCTGCCCTGGGAAGAGAGGATGGATCCAGGACAAACTGTGCCTTGCTGCCCATGGAGGGCACTCCTGCCCAGACCTCCTGTTGCACTCAAGTTCCCAGTCTCACCCCAAACTGTGAGTCAACTCCCCAAAACTGGCAGGCTTAGCTGCAAAACGCTGCATAACTTTCCTGCTGGGTATGAAGCCAGGGCAGTCAGCACTCCCACCGCCAGCAGGAAAAGAGATGTCTTCTTCTCTTCCTCGGGGGAAAGCTGAGCTCTCCCTCCATCAGCACAGCTCCACTTCCCACTAGCTCACCATTATGTGGCACCGTGGCTGCCAGAAGCAGTATCATGGCACGCATGGAGGCCAGGCTCAATCCTGTCCTCTGTTTAGCCCCAGTGCCCCGTGGGAGTGGGAGGTCCTACCTAAGCCCATCACAGATGCTGATGCTTGCTGCTGAGTCGGTGTATCCTCGCACATGGCCCTGGTAGAAGCAGTGATCCTGCCACCGAGAGAGAGGGGAGATGTCAAGGGGGCCTACACCAGCCGTCGGCACAACAGGAGCAGGAAAACTCTCCCCTGAGCCAGCCTCATACCTGAACGTCCGGCTTCTCCGTGATCTCTGTGCCGTTGGCCAAATAGTGCGTCTCTGTGTAGTGCTGCCCCAGCAGCTCCCTGCAGGATTTGGAAGGTGTGTCAAGAGTGACCCCAGTTTTGGAGAAAGGATGGAAAGCTTTGGGGATGAGGTTGATCATGCTGGGTATGGTGGACTCATGACCTCCCCAGGTGGGTTTGCCAAGGAGGGTTAAAAAATGCAATATTTTTTTAGTGAGGGTCTGCACTGAGGGCTTAGATTATCAGTGCAGTGACACCAGACTTTGGAGACTTGATGTTCATGGCAAGGGTGGGAAGTGAGCCTGTCCCCAGCTGTCCCACTATGCCCATCCCGCACTCACTTGTTTTTCTCCAGCCACAGGAGGTAATCCTTGCTTTCAGCACGGATGCTGTAGAGGACGTGGTCTGGGTAGACGCTCTGCACGAAAAAATAGATGTCATCACAGAACCACCATCACCAGGAGTAAGAGCTACAGAAGAGAGGACCTTTTGACTCCCATCCTCCACAGAAAGGGGATAGGGTCTGCATGCACCCCATTGGAAGGCGGCTGCAGGACAGGGAGCCTGGCTGCTCACCCTGGAGGCATCCAGCAAAGACTTGGGAAATCAGAAGAGAAGAAAGCAAGCATGTGGGCAATAGTGCAAATCCCCGGCACATCCTGAGATAAAGAACAGGTCACCAGCAATGAAACTGAGTCAGCAAAGCCTGTTTTCCCATGTCTGACACATGGCTGCAGATGACTGAGCCAGAAACTGAGGTTTCCTACTCATCAATTACAAAGCTCCTTTTTTGGGCCTGAGTTCAGCACTTACTCATGAACCACAAAGATCTCTGGTGCCTGACAGCTCTCATCGAGACTTCCTCATCTCTGACTGGTTTAATGTGCAAAATTGTAGTTAGGGAATAACCTTCTATTGGTTCACGCATGCTACTGAGAGTAGATTTTATGATCATCATGTGCCAAGTCTCCCCAGGCACCACCCTAGCACTGGTGAAAGAAACCTCAAGGCATCACAAGTCCAACTTCCAGTCGCTATGGGTGGGTCAGGGTGGCCACAGCTCAGCCCAGCCAAGCCCTGAGCCCTCAGGATGGAGAAGTCCCTCCAGAAGAAGTGCTTCCCTCTGGGATGTGTTGTGAGCTTCACCTGCAGAAGCTGTGTCACAGAGCTCCTGAGGTCCCATCCCACCAGGGCCACCAAGAAAGACGATTATCCTTTGCGTGGTGCCCTGTATCAGGCTGCACCCTTAGCAGCAAGGAACTCCTCAGCCACCACTGTAGCACAGAGATCTCCCCTGAGGGCACATTCTCAGCTCTTACGGGATCACAAGGTGGAGAGCTGAGCAAAAGGCAAAGCAAGCATCTCCTGCAGGGCAAGCATTCCTCCCACATGAGGTGAGCAGCCTCTCCCCAGGGAGGATGACAACACCTGCTGAGGCTCAGAACTCCCAGGGGAACCTGCAGCCTAGCAGGAGCTGAGGCTGAGTGGAAAGTCCCACCGACTCAGCAACAGCACGTCTTCGCCCGTCACTTGGTCACCCTCAATTCTACCTGGTTTGCATTTCCAGTCTGAAGTGATAGGTCGTTGGCCACAAAGCATCCTCTCCACATGCCAGGCAGGTTGCAATGGGCCTGCCAGGTGGCCAGGCAGCCCAGGCTACAGGCAGGAGCACCACCAGGGTGTGAGCACACTCATGGGTCCCCAGCAAATTCTTCTCTCATGAACAGCGTCTCCGGTGTGATGTGGCAGTCCCATCCCATGTGCGCCAACAAAGCAATGCTTTATTGTTGTTGGCAGCACTGAAGCTGCGAGAGGTCTTAAGAAATGGCAGGAACGCACTTGGAAGGGGGTGGTGGGTCAGGGACTGTCTCTTGAAGACAACCGCAGGGCAAGTTTAAAAACCAAAAGTCCTGATAAACCTCCTCTGAATCACTCCCTTCCTGATTACCATGAACTTTGCAAGGCCTCTGGATGGGAAGGCTTTGAAAGCACAAGCAGCTCAGCCCTGCCCCTGCCCGAGCTCTGCTAACACCATGATCATGCTGAGCAAGCAAAGCAGGGCCATGGCCGCAGCACACAGAGAGGAGGGATTTCTTCCAGATGGTCTTACTAAGAAAGCCAGAGAGCTTGCAGAGGAGTGGGACAGGATGCCACTGTCCCACCCCCGCACAGAGTATCATCTCCCTGGCTGGGAAGAGGCAACATGTCTCGTCAGGGCAGAAGGGATGGGTCTTGTTGCACCATGTCGTATATTAGAGATGATGCAGTATAAGAGAGGAGGAAAAGGCGGCAGGTCACCAGGCCACAGCTGTCCCTTGCTCCTGCTCCATCCAGCCCCACCACTTCTGCAACATTCTGCTGCTTCCTGCAGAGGCCCAGGCTGAGCCAGCAGGAGCCTGGCTGTCTCCACCCCAGGATCTGCCCTTTTGCACCAACTGTGTCTGGGATGCAGTGGGAGAGGTCAGCAGCGACACGCAAAGGTGCACTGGGGGAGAAGCCAGCAGCTTGCAACATCAGGTCTTACATGGGCTGGAAACCATCCTCCCATTTCAATATAGCTCTTTGAAATACTGGAGCAGGGGATGAGAGAGATGTCACTTTTGCAATCAAGAACGTAGAATCGTAGAATAATTTTGGGTTGGAATGGACTCTAAAAATCATCTTGTTCCACCCCCACCCCCCCACAGGCAGGGACACCTCGCACTAGACCAGGTTTCTCAAAGCCCCATCCAATCTGGTCCTGACCACATCCAGGGATGGAGCATTCACAGCTGCTCTGGGCAACCTGTGCCAGTGTCTCACTATCCTCATAGTCAAGAACCTCTTCTTAATTTCTAATCTAAATCTCCTCTCTCCCAGTTTGAAGACATTACCGCTGGTCCTATTGCTACATGTCCTCATAAGACGTCCCTCACCAGCTTTCTTGTAGGCCTCCTTCAGAAACTTGAAGGCTGCAGTGAGGTCTCCCCAGAGCTTTCTCTTCTCCAGGCTGAACAACACTAGCTCTCTCAGCCTGGTCTCACAGCAGAGGGGTTCCAGCTCTCAGATCATCTTAATAGCCCTCCTCTGGCCTTGCTCCAACAGATACAGGTCTTTCTTGTGTTGGGGGCTGGAAAGCTGGACATGGTACTCCAGGTGGAGTCTCACCAGAGTGGAGCAGAGGGGCAGAATCACCTCACTCGACCTGCTGCCCACGCTGCTAGGATGCAGCCCAGGATGCGGTTGGGGCTTCTGGGCTGCATTCACACAATGCTGGCTCATGTTGAGCTTTTCATCAACCAGTACACCCAGTCTTTCTCCTCGGGACTGTCTCAATCCATCCTGCATCCAGCCTGTACTTGTGCTTGGGATTGTCCCACCCTAATTGCACGACCTTGCATTTGGCCTTGTTGAACTTCATAAAGGTGGCCTGTGCCCACCTCTCAAGCCTGTCCAGGTCCCTCTGGATGGATCCCTTCCCTCCACTGTGTCAATCGCACCACAGAGCTTGGTGTCATCAGCACACTTGCTGAGGGTGTGCTCAATTCCACTGTCCACGTCACCAACAAAGAAGTCAAACAGCACCAGTTCTAGTACTCATCCCTGAGGAACACCACTCATCCCTGGTCTCCACTTGGATATCAAACCATTGATGATCCAGTCAATTCCTTATCCATCAAGTGGTCCTTCCATCAAATCCATGTTTTTCCAGTTTAGAGACCAGGATGTCATAGGGGACAGCGTCAAAGGCTTTGCACAAGTCCAGGTAGATGACAACAGTTGCTCTTCCCTTATCCACCAATGCTGTAACTCCAACATAAAAGGCCACCAAATTTGTCAGGCACAACTTGCCCTCGGTGAAGCCACGTTAATTGCCACCAATCACCTCCTCATTTTCCATATGTCTTAGCAGAGCTTTCAGGAGGATCTTCTCCATGATCTTGCCAGGCACAGAGGTAAGACAGTAACTATAAACCTTTTTAAAGGCCTTTCTTGCTATTTTTTCAGGTCCCTTTCCATGAAGAACACAAGGTTGCCACATGCCCTGTTGTTCCCCTGATAAGACCACCATGGCCTGTGGGAAGGCTGGCATCCCAGAACATCCTGTGCTGTAGGACCCAGGTCTCCATCCTGTTTGCAGGGCTGAACATTTTGATTTAAGCAAAACCAGAAGGGAACTGTTTTGCTTCAAACCTCACCTGGCAGATGCTCTGCTGGACCAATTCCATATTCCCAGCTATTCTGGCCCAGGAACCAGCTTTTGGCCCATGCCCATCCAAGCCAGAGACTGCTAATACAAAGCCACAGGATGAGCTGGCACAGAAAACACCTGTCCAGCTACCTATCTCCATTTCAAGGAGGGACTTGGCTTGGTGGTGCTCATGCCTTGCTGAGAATGTCTTCCCAGCCGAGGTTACAAGGAAAGCAAACTCAACTTTTGCCCTAAAGGAGGAAAATGACTTGAAAAGCAGGAGGCTTCATACCCTCAACACAGCACATTTGGGAGGCCCAAGGACCACCTAATTCAAGACCGAATCCAGGTGTCAGTGGCAGACATCACCCATGGCTGTTCCAAAGTACACCACTCAAGGCAGACATCTTCTCCTGTGCTGTGGAAAGCAGAGGGAC
This sequence comes from Baryphthengus martii, assembly GCA_013396935.1. Classification (NCBI taxonomy): domain Eukaryota; kingdom Metazoa; phylum Chordata; class Aves; order Coraciiformes; family Momotidae; genus Baryphthengus; species Baryphthengus martii. The sequence goes on along the minus strand of VWZK01000794.1, from coordinate 64,248 downwards.
CCTAAGACGGGTGAGCTCCCCTCTCCAGGGGGATTGCTGCAGAGCTGTCTGGCATGCCCGGCACAGATGGTGTCTCTAAATAGCCTGAGGAATGTTTATCTCACCGACAAGTTTAGGTTTCTAGAGCAGAGAAAACAGATGCTTTCGGGGAGTGTTTTTGAACGCTAGCTTATCAGAAAAGGTTTGAATCACAGATGAACGTGCACAGAGAGTTCACTAGGAAATAAATGCCCTTGGCCCCTCCATCTCACCAGGTGCTAAAGTTGGTGCTTTTCGGTCTTAGAAAACGAATCCACATATTTGGCTGAATTTCACTTTAAGGCAATGAGGAAAGCATCTTTGAGGTCAAGACCATCATCCTATGGATGTCAACCCTGAGCACTAAAAACTCCTGAGTCAAACCCTACTCCATCCCCCAAATTACAAGATTTCCCAAGAAAAATAACATTGGCTTTCTTTCATGTGGATTTCTGCAATTTTCTGACTCTTATTTCTCTGCCCCAAAGGATGAAAAAAAACAACCAACTTCAGCAAACACAGCAAGAAAAGTGCTTACAGCTCCATGAGGCTTTGCAAATCCTTCCTTAAGCAAAGACCAGATGTCATAAGATCACTGCAAGACTGCAAGAGGTGGCACCGCTGCGTAACGTCTCTGAAGAAAGCATTGGACAAAGTGGCCCCCTCCTCTCCAAGAGTCCACCCTGTTATCCACAGTTCCTATTTCAATCCAAAACAGTCCAGGAAAGCTGAACTGATTAACTGCTTCAAGATCTCCACCCTCTGAGATGGAAACAGTGCAATACAATGTGCACCAGGTCATTCTTCTGTCCCGTGGCCAAAGAGGTCCAGTTCTGAGACTAGTGGTGGGACAAGGTCACTGTTATTGCCACACCTCCACCCTAGACTCTCTGCAAAGCGGTGAAACCAGCTGTGCTGAGCTGGTATTTGGGAAGCAACACTACTCACCGGTGGTACAGAGAGGTCCCTTTTCCACCGAGGAGCTGACACCTTGCGCGGCATCACCACCTCGTACTTCTTGACATGGGTGAGCTGCTCCAGCCTGGAGGTGGCACCTGGGGAAAGTCAAAGGACTTTCAGCCAGGATGCCCAGAAATGAGTCAATGGAAGCCACCAACATGAAGGTGCAGAGAAGAGCCAAAATGGGAAGTCCTGAAACATCTTCTGGGCGTGCAGCTCCCTGATGGGCTCCAGGGATGTTACAGTCCCCCAGCACCGGCACCCAGAGAGCGCTTGGCATCACTCATCAGTGAGCAGGTCCTTTCAAGGTGGAAAACCCTACTGAGACCCTGGAGTGTAAATAAAGACAGGTTTTTCATCTCCCTGTCTTGATGCCTGGCAGCTGCTGGGGCTTGTGTTTCGGAGAACGGCTTGTGTTTGGGCTGGCTCAGCCCTTCTCCCATCCTCTTTTTTTTTGCATGTCAGAAGAGGACATTTCTGCGATGAATCTTTTGCCTTCCCCAGACACCCCGAAAGGGGAGCTCACGCCACAGCCGTGCCCGTACTCCCCGGGTCAGACGGGGCCAGCAGAGCCGGCGGCGAGGGTGCCTGGCGGCCCTCGCCCACGGCGCCCGAGCCGGAGCCAGGAGCCTCATCGCCACCCCCTCGGCCGGCTGAGTCACCGGTCCCCCTCGCTCCCCCCACTCCCCCCGCCAGCACGCCGCAGGCTGGTGGTGACAAATTTCCCGTCGCTGGCAGGAGCCTCCTCGCCGAGGTGCATTTTACATAACGGCGGGGGCGCCCCTGC
>VWZK01000794.1:17579-61205 GCA_013396935.1 Baryphthengus martii | reverse complement strand
ATATATATAAAAGCTTCTTGATTTCACCTTTGGCACTCCTAGTCCTATCTGTTCATAACTATCTGCATGTCTCCAGCAGAATTGTCCCCACCACAATGGTAACCTGCAAGGTACACAGAGCTGAGCTGGCCTTGAAGGAGCTACTGGCCAACCCAAGGTCTATGAAGCAAGGCAAATAAACCAGGGAGACACAGAGCAGCCAAACTGCCACTCTGGGCAAGGAGGTACCCAACTGTTGTGCTGTGGGATGTGGGACCGCTGGGCTCAGACGACCTCTTCTTGCCCCTCTACTGGCAGCTCCTGATTTCTGGTGAGGGGAGAAGACACATACCATCTCCTGCTCAGGGCTGGCAGGAGGGTATCTGGTCTCGACCAAGGTCTGCTCTTTGAGAGGAGCGGGTAGATCTATGTGGAGATCTGCCCAAGCACTCCAAACCTTCACAGTAACTGCTCAGCCAACTGGACAGCCACCTGCGAGCCACAGTTTTTGGATGACTGAAGTACCCTCTCCATGTGTTCTTGTGCAAAACCAGGAGCCAAAACCCTGGCATGACACTGCTCCACCAGCAGCACCACTGCTGTCTGGAGCAAACGTAGAGAGGAGGCCGCACCCAGCTAGAGGGCTGAACAGGGTGCAACAAACAAGGGACACCCAGCCCCGTGGTGTAGGTGACCTCCAGGGGCCTTCTTGCCCAGATGCAAACCCGTAAGTGGCAGGGAGCAGCATGGGAACTCATAGCGGTGAAGTACCCACACCTCCCACAGAAGGGGTCAGCAAGGAGGGGAGCCCCCCTCTCAGGGAGAGGTGCCCTTCCCCCTGCTAAAAGCTGCAAGAGGGTGGCACGTAACTGTGGGCATCTGGGCACACACAGGTGAAATGGTGTGAATGGGTTTTCACCTTGCAACAGGCACCAGCTGCTTGCTGGTGTAACCAACAGTGACACAGTGAGGTGCCAGGGGAGTCTCTCAGGCCTGAGATGCTGGTCATGAAGAGGTGAGCAGCTTCCTCCAGGAACCTGGGCCCCTCTGCCTCTCCTCCCTGAGCTTGAGGGACAGCCTGCAAACTCTGTAGATCCACAGGAACTTAATGGAAACGGCAGGTTGAGTTCTCCAAGCCTCCCTGGACTGAGGCACCACCTTGGTCGGGGTAACAGGAAACCTTCCCATCCCCATGAACTACAGAAGTCTTTTCCCTGAAGAGCCATATGATGCTGGCTGAGGTCTCAGCCCTCAACCTCAACCTTCAGATGAAGGAATTCAGTCCTCCAGACCCAGGACTGGTGATCTCCAACCTTTCCCTGGGTCTCTCTCCCTCTGCCAAGCTGGAGGACCAGAGCAAACGGGACCCGGCTCTTTCTCTTAACACACACACACACACACACACACACTAGAAGGTGGAGAAAAGGAAGTGTGGAAGATGAAGAGCAAGTCATTAATAGGAGCATTCAGCACTTATATTCACAGCCCTAGCATATCTTCCTGGGTTCACACACTTGCCACCGAAGCCTCTGGGATGTGTCTTGGTTACCCCTTTTCCCATGAGACACTTCTCTTCCACCTTCTACCACATCCACTCCCAAACTGTCTCAAACAATTTTTATGGCCACACAACTCGGCAAGATATCCTCCAAGTACTCTGCTGAGGACTCAGCCAATATGATATGAACATCACCTTCCTGCTTATCAGCTCTGGACTCCATGTCCTCTGACAGAGCAGCTGATCAGCTTCATTCACTGTGGTGCAACGGAACACAGAAGTTCCACCTCAACACGAGAAAAAACTTCTTTAGTGTGCGGGTGACAGAGCCTGGCCCAGGCTGCCCAGAGAGGTTGTGGAGTCTCCTTCTCTATAGACTTTCAAAACCCACCTGGATCTGTCCCTGTGTGGCCTGCCCTGGGTGATCCTGCTCTGGCAGAGGGAGTGGACTTGATCTCCAGAGGTCCCTTCCAAATCCTACCCTTCTACGATTTTATGATTCCAGCAGCCCCTCTAATTAGGCTCTCCTCCAAAAATAATGCTGTGTGGCAGCTGTGCCAGATCTCAAGTGAGCCGACCAAAATTTAGTCACCTGAAAGACTAATTTGCAACCTGAGCTCTGTTAACAGACAAAATAACTGATATTTTTTAAATTTATTGAACAACACACAAATAAATCATTTTACAACACAGTAAAACCCCCCCACAAACCAACTCCAAAGGCCTTAACAAAACCCTTCCAGAAGAGAAAACCCATTACATATATGTCAGGAGATTGAATATTCCCCTGTCTCTCTGGAGAACCCTCACAGTTCGTTTCCAGCTGGCACTGTCAGTGTAGGGGGTTGAGTACTCCCAGCTCCAAGTGAGTGTCCAGTTCTCTCCTGATGCAGAAGGGGCAGTGGCTGGATGAGGAGGTGTCAGGGCTTCACTGGGCCGGGACAGCCAGGCAGGGAAGCAGGGGAGCTGCCTTCTGGCTGCGCTCAGCAGACATGTGCTCCAAGCGCTCTGTGTAGAACCCATTGAAGTCCAACCTGAGAGACAAAAAGCCCAGAAATTTCAGCAGGGTGCTAGCTCAACAGCACCCAAGAGCAGCATGCGAGCCAAGCGCGTCCCCAAGGGCCCCTCAGAGCTCAGTGCTGCAAGGGCTGTGGAGAACGGCGCTTGTGGGCAGCAACGGGATTCAAAAATACTTTTATAAGGTCAGATGAATTTGAGGACAAAGTTGGTTGAAATGAGGGGCGCAAAGCAAAGCAAGTCTCATGTCAAGAAGAAGCGGAGGACGTTTGCTTGAGCAGCAAGGGGGTCTGTGCCACAGCACGGACCTCTCAAGCAGCCATGCTCCCCCTGCCCAGGGCCCCTGGAGGAGAAACCTCTCCCAGGTCACACCACAGCGAGCTCCAGACCTGCCAGCCCCGCATGGGACTGCCCGGGGCTGGGCAGACACAGCAGCTTGTTCAGGGTGAGATGGAGATGGAGATGTCTGCACTGTGCCACAGGTTTTGTCGGTGACACCTATTCTGTGCTCATCCCTCGACAACTCACTAAATTTCACCTGTTCTTTACAGGTGGATAAAATACCTTGGGAAGGACCAATTGCTAATAGCTTCTCCTGAGCCACAGCTTGACCCACAACCCTGGACACAGGTCAGTTGGGGACAAAGTGCCAGAGGTGAGAGCTTCTCAGTCTCTGCACCTTCCTGGCCACTTCCCACAGCTCCTTAGTAGCGGAGTTCAACACCACTGAACTCTGGCATTAATTCCCATATGAAACTCACCATATTATCCACTGTAACTACCATGAAACGTTGCAGTTTCCGTCACCACCACCTCCTTGCTAACACAAATATGCCTCAAACTTCATGATTCAAGAAGACCAGTAACTGGTTGGAAGGTGCTCAGCCAAAATCACAAGCAACCCCTCTCCAAAGCAGGCAACATTAGCCGTATCATAATCCTGTCGCCTTGATCATCCAAAACATTGCCACAGAACCACACAGCTCCACGCTTGCTGTGACCTTCCTAAGGCAGATCTCTGCACTACGATGAAGCCAACGAAGACATGTGGAACTCTCAACAACATGTGCCCTGAGAACACTAAGCAACACTCAATAGAAGCCTGTGAATCACACAAAAGTTACTCTCCTTGTTTCTCAAATTGAGTTGCTCTAATACTAAATGAAGAGGCCCAATATTTGAGCTTCGTGTTGCTTAACAACCTTACACAAACGGCAACAAATTGTTCCTCGACATTTTTTGGTGACTGCAGAAAACAGAGCCTCGACAGATGGAATTTATCTGTTGCTCTCTCCTGGTTGAAAAGCTTACATCCCTTTCATCCTTTAAAGTCAGGGAAACCTGTCAGAGGCGGGGCACATTTACCACACTTTGAATCAAATATAAGGCCAGGACTTACACTGCAACCCTTCTTTGAGGATTTGTTCCATTTCTAAAGTTGCTTTGTTCCAAAGTTCTTGAAATGCAATTTTTTATTTGCTTCCCTTTCAGATATGGTTTTAGGGTTAAATGATCTCTGATAACTATCTCTTCAGAATTTGCATGGTGTTTCCTCAAATTCTGTTTATGCTTCAGTTTCTTGGTTTGTGGCTGGAACTTTTGTTCACTGAGGTCTGCATCACTCCACCTGTGCTACCAGTCTTTCTCTAAGATCAGTCACTACTTTTTCCTCTAAACCGGTAAAGGAAGGGCATCTGATGAATGCTAACGGCTCCTGACGGCAAGATTTCTAAGTATTTGGAATAAAGTAATCCTTCTGACAAAGTGCTTTATGCTGTAATTCTTTTCCTTTTCACTACTGAGACGTGAAGGAGCGACTCTGGACATATTCTGCAGTTGCCAATCCTCTGTCAGCACCACTACTGATGGAGTCAAGGCAATTGAGCAGGACTTCAGCGCACTGAAGATCTGAGAGGTACGTGTGAGCTTCCCTGCTTTGAAGGAAACCCTCTGGATCTCCGCCTTCCGTTGTTTGGTGCTACAAATATGACAGCTGTACCTCTGTTACTACTGCAAACTGAATAAATATTAACTAGGATCAAATAAATAAAACCGCTGTACCAGAATTATGAATAAAAAGGATATTTTCTTATCTGTCTTACACATTAACTACCACTCTTGAAAAGCAGTCATATAAAAAGCTTATCCTTTACAAGAAAGACCAGTATGTCTTATAAACTCTTCTGTTTCTCTGTCAAATATGTTATTTCAGATGGCAACCATCTCCGCTCTGGTTCTTGGGTTCCCGTTGCCATAGAGTCCAGGACTTGATCCAGTAATCTCTCTACAGACTGAACGAGAGCTGAACGTCATGTCTGGGCATTCATCTTGGGACTTCCACTCTTTGATACATTACTGAGCAGCCTGTAGAAAAGGGAAGACACGTTCTGTTTCACGGCCTGTTTGCATGCAGTCCTTCGGTTAAGGAAATGGGGACATCTGATTTGTCAGGAAAGGTCCTGCTACGTCCAACGTCTTGGTGAAGACTCATGTGGTACCAGACAGTCCAAACTGGGGGACGTAACAGTGATGACAGCCCTGATGGCCTAAAGACTCAGTATTTCTTCTCCAGCCCTTAAATAGAACTGGGGCAAAGGACTCAGACTCTCTTCTGAGCAGCTGGTTGCAGCTGAGGTCACTATTCTCAATGCAACTGCTAATGGAAGCATTTTGTTTCCTCAGAAGCACTCTGAATGATGACACTTCTCCTTTCTCCTGAAGGAGGAAGTACTCATAAAAAAAAAACCTCTCCATATTCGGAAGGACTAGCTCCAGAGCTTCCACAGCTCAGGAGTTACCTCCTGCCACAGCTAACATCCACGTGCAGTCTGTGAAACACAAAGGCTGGTGGAGGATAGCTCCTGGCCATGGCACAACGTACCCACAGTTGAACAAGATACATGGCCAGTCTCCATGGTGCAGCAACAGCTTGATCACCGCCACGGCAGAAGCCTGAAGTTGAAACAAGGGTAGGAAGGCAATGATACAAGGTGTGAACCCCTGCTGCTAACTGTAGGACCAGTGCTGAAAGGAGGACACCACCTGAGCTACTGCCAGGAAAGGCCTTACATCAGTGTCAGGCATCACATGCGATAAAGTGTGATGGAAGGCTGCAGGACTTCCACTGCTGCATGATATAAAGACTGGTTAAGGACGTGACATTGTTGACTTCTTGAGTAGGCTGAGAATCAACTCCAGTCTCGGACTGAGCTTGGTGATCCCACCAATAGGACAATTTCCACACGTTCTTTGCAAGAATCAAGGTCACAACGCTCTTCTATTAAAAGAGCAGGTGACTTGGTCTTCAACACTGTGTTGGCCATGTTCTGTGTGATCTGCAATGATGTCCAAGTAGCTGGACGATGGCGTAAGTAGCCAATAAGATCTCCTGGATGGAGCATCATAAAAAAGCCCATCTGTTAGAACTTGTACTGGTAATGATAAAAATGTAAGTGCTCGATAAAGGAGGCAGAGCTGGAGCACTGAGGAGGAGTAAATGTTCTTGTCTGGATGACTCAACTGCTTGTGGTCTCGATTGCTGACTCTAGTCTGGTTCTGTATGCTACTGGTACACGAAGGAGCGATGGCAGTTAGGGGAGCCTAAGAGCTTAATCCCTTTGGCCTGTCAGTTTTGCTACAGATTTATCTTGCCTGCAATCTACAACAGTCCAATGATGATAAACAGTGATGCATAGGCAGATGAAGGTTGACATAAAATGTCCAGAAGGCCTTGATAAGCCGCACCATCATTTCCTAAAAGGATTTGCAGAGATTTAGCTGTCCTGGTTAGTTCTAAAAGGAGCAGCAATCTCTTGTGCAGTTGAAGCCTGCACTCACAGCCACAAAAAAAAAAAAAAAAAAAAAAAGAAAGTTTTTTAAGAATTTCCAAGATGAGAAGGAGACCTGAGACTCTGGTCACTTCAGAGATGGAGTGAATCAGAGTTACTAGGACTGTGGAGAAAGGGTCCTCACCTACTTTCCCGTTTCAGGGACTGAGGATCAATCAACAAGGGCAGTTCTTGTGGTAAGAAGATAAGCTCCTACTCTGATCGTGAATGGAAATGGGAGAATTCAGAGCAGCAAGCAGTCCTGTGGCACTGCATCTCCTTTCAGATGCTTGTGAGTATCTCTGTCCTCCTTAAACAAGGAACTCAATCCCACACTGAAAAGAACATGACATGTAATTCTCTACAGCGTTGTGGGAGCTGGTGGGCTAGACTCCACTCCTGGAAGCACCCATGGTAACAAGGATGACAGCTTTTAGTGTTCAACCTTGGTCTCAGCTGTGTGACCACATCTCAGAGCAGCAGATGCTAACACAAGAAGCCAGGTGCTGTGTAAACACATGGTAGTTGCAAGTTCTCAGAAGTATAAGGGCAACTGAAAGCCCAGTCTCCTGTTGGAGACAGTATTTGTAAAAGTTGGTACCAAGAATGCTGGACAGCCCTGTCAGATGCTGTTAGAAAAGGACAATGAAAGCTTCAAGGGACACAGTATGAAGAGGGGACAACAACCTGCTTCATAAAAACATTACTGAAACCTTTTCTCTCTCTTGTTTCCAGGTGTAGCACATCTCAATAGAGCTATAAAGGTTATCAGATATCTGGTACAGAAGGGCAGCAAACAGAACGTAATGGTTAATATTCTTATGGTTTTCCTGAAGATTACGTTAAAGGATGAGAACGACCAACAAAAAGTACGGTTCACAAAGACCAAACAAAGCAGGGGAGCAATAAGACAACACTTAAATAAAACAAAACAGAGGAAAAAGCTCAAAGTACCTTTTGGTCCTATGTGGTTAAAAAGAACTAATTAAAGATCCACTGTGTTCTGTACTAAAATCAAAGAGGTTGAGGTATGAGTCCCCACAGCACCAAGGAAGAAAGAAAATGGATGTGATTAACTAGTTATCCACAATGTTTATGAACAAACCACAAAAAACTGATTGTAGGGTATCTTCCACAGAAAAGGATTATAACTTTAAATGAAAAACCTTCTTAAAAGTAGGGAGAACTCCTTGGTAAAACAAGAGTTTTCCTTAGTAAAAAAAGATGAAAGGAAAGATGAACCTAAAGAAGACCTTAATTTCTGGCTAGTCCAGTTAGAGCAATTTACAACTGCTTGCACATGAAAATAAGGCTATGCACTGGCTTTCAGGCAGCAGGAAGAAACTAATGGATGTTTAGGATGGCTTTGTTTTCTGTGCCCCGGCTGACAGCAACGACAAAGAAGGTAAGTCTCAAGTGTTTGAAGCTCACATGCACTGTAACGGTGCAAATGCCTCTATTAGGCTTACAGACATAGAACGAGCACTTAGTAATGATGTTGAAATATTTCATACCACAAACATCCCAGGCTCTTAAAATTATGTCTATATAGCACATCCTGCCTCTTCCTCCTAAAAATGAATTGTTTCTTGTACATGTCTAAGGGTCTGCAAGCAGCAGTTCTGAAGTGTGACAGCCTTTGCCAGCTAGGAGATGGCTGGTGACCAGCACCCTTACACGTGACTGCCACCAAGGTGAACCTTTGAATTAAGAGATGCCAACTCCTAGTCCTTGCCTGTTACCTTACTCTGTGGTTGCACGCATGCCTCACGAGAACATTTTCAGTCCGCAGACTGCTAGGTGCTTAACTCTTGGAAAACATATTCCAGCCACAAACACTAAAAGCTGCTCCCCTGAAGCCAGTGCCATAATTGCAGCACTTTCTGGTTTCCTCCTGAAGGAAACCAGGGAAATCCATCCCTCCATGCTACACCAATCTATAATACAGATCTTAAAAAGCCTGGTAACACTAATATGTATGACTTCCATAGCAAGAGCAAATGTTAATCATTCCAAAACGAGCCTTATGCAACTCATTTTATCAAAAAAGAAACACAGAGGTTATAAATCTAGTTGCAAAACCTAGATCTCCTAATCACTCGTTCTCAGTTCCTGCAGTGTGTTTCATACCTGAATTTTCAGTACTACTGGAGGAATTTGGATTTCTAAGAAGCTAGTAAGTATGGATGAGGCCATAATACAAAAATATCAAAGGATGCTTATTTAAATACATACAGGATAAGAATTTAAAACAAAATAGCCACTTGTGATCAACCTTTTGCATAGTTTTCTCATCTTGGAAGACTTACTTAAGGAATAGCTTACTCACTGTCCACACAGTGAGACAATCCTCAAGAAAACTAACACTTATTTTACATATACAACACTAGTAGACAAATGTCACATAACTCATAGGAATGCGGAGATTTTCTTTTAAGTCTTGGGTTGAAATGCAAAGCAGTGCTTCTTGTGATTTCAGTGTTTTCACTGATGGGGCAGATAATAGTTATAAACAGCAATTATTCTTCCTGAGCTGAACCACAGGACGGGAAGTTACAGAGAGAAAACCATCGTCTCACCTATAGATGATGTTGAGCATACTGTGCTCGCAGTCATTGGTACTGTAAATGCTCAGCTTGTCCAATAGGTCCAGCAGATGTGTTGAGAAATTGCTATCAAACTCGTTGATGGTTGTCTCGAAGCCAGATGTCAGGTGGAGGTTGTCGGCGTGCTCTGCTAAAAGCTACCAAGACAAAGGCATGGTGGCCCCATGTGTTTGTTGATTCACACTTGCCAAAGAGGTGCAATTATTCTTTCCCTATTTCCTAACCCGCTCCAGAACTACCCGTAAAACAACAGTCGCCGAGCCACTAAAATAGATCTTGGAAAACAGCTGTAAGGTCCTTGGGAGTTAAAAACCTTGCTATGCTTATCTGGGAGAAGCCCAGAGTAGATCCCAGTAGAGTTATCCTCAAATATATGCTATCGTTCTTTATTTTCAAGCAGGAGGGAAAGCCAGTAAGCAGAAAGTGAGTGTTGCCTAAGACAAGTTGTAACCTCTAGAGCACTCCCAATTGTCTTGCAGTGTGACAGACCCTCCTCGCAGTGTGTACAGGTTCTGGTTTTGGGGCCAGAGGTGCTCTAGAAAACTAGGAATGTCTATCTGCAAGAGGTAGGACAGCCACCCTGACCAGATTGCAAGCCAGGCAGCACTTGCAGAGGAAAGTGCCCAGCTATCCATCCCATGTCCCACCTTGCTAGCCAGCTTCTTCTTTGCCGTCTCTTCAGCACGCTCCTCTGCTGTTGGGGGGCCCAACATCGTGCCGTGCTCTAAGGTGAGCCGGTCCATCTCGTTATCCAGCTTCATGCTCTGGGTAAATCTCTTGGAAGGGCAGAGAGTTGGGAAACAATTATGGCAAAGGATGAGGCTGACAGTTCTGCTGGCCCTGCAGCTAGCTAGCTCCCATGAAAGCTAACTCTGAGATTAAATTTACGATGTTAATACAAAAAGCTCCCTAAACGCAAAAAAAGGTGTTGCTTTTTTTCTTGAGCTCCCAGAGACGATGGCTAGAGTGTGCCCACAGAGATCCATGGGTCCGATCACCAGTCCTCACCAGACCCTCCAAAGAGCATGCTAAAAACTACAGAGCTCTACAACTTACACCTCAAATTCTGCTGCAGGACTGGCTGAAGAAAGGTAACTGGGTTCATATGAACCTGATCCCAACGCTGAAAAAGAAGATCATACAGAACTTTGTGGAGAAGCCACAGAAACCATTTGAGAGAAAGGATGAGGGTCAAGCTCTAAATCCTGTTCCTCCTGGGAGGAACTGAGGCTCTTCAATGTACATCGAGGACAAGAGGGGTTGAGTTGGAAAAAGGGACTGTCATAGCTGGTTGGCACCCAAAGGGGCTGGCAGTGGCGTGGTCAATACAGGAAGGCTGTACATACCTGCATGCAGTTCGTGAACATGACACAGACAGACATCAGCTTGGAAAAGATCTTCAGCAGCTCTGGGTTGGTTAGCATGCAGTCTTTCAAGCAGTTATCCAGGAAGCTTGTGTGGTGGCTCAAGACATCATCAATATTGGATGCCTGTGACAGGATAGTGCAATAATGAAACACAAAACCGGGACTGCTGTGCTGCACCAGAGCAAAGATCTAACCCAGCATCCTGCCTCTAGCAGTGACCTCTCAGACGTGCTCTAGGGAACGCTGAGATACTTCTCATGTACCTTCCAGCTTTGAGAAACAAACTGAGATGGAGATTGTATTTGTATTACTGCATTCAACAGCTCTTCACAGACATCTTAACTTTGATTTGTCACATGACCTTTTCAAACAAAATTATACTTTCTTTAAGCATTCAAACTGTTCACTGGAAAGGAGGCTCAGGATGGAGTTATCTGATTTATGAGCCTGCACTTCCTTTGTTTTTAAACCCACTTGTCACACCCACTCCCACCATCATGATCTCAGTAAAGTCAGTTACAATAAGTGGAAAAGAGACAGACTGAGGGAGTTGTAGTTGCTCAGCCTGGAGAAGAGAAAGCTTGAGAAGGAACTTTATACAATGGTTTGTAGTGATAGAACAAGGGGTAATGGTTTGAAATTGGAAGAGAAAAGATTTAGGTTAGAAATGAGGAACAGGTTCTTCACTCTGAGGATGGTGAGACATTGGAATAGGTTGCCCAGGGAAGCTGTGGATGCTCCATCCCTGGATGTGTTCCAGACCAGGTTAGATGGGGCTTTGAGCAACCTGGTCTAGTGGGAGGTGTCCCTGTCCATGGCAGGGAGGTTGGAACTAGATGATCTTTAAGGTCCTTTCCAACCCAAACCATTCTATGAGTCTATGATAATATCAGTAAGTTTACAATGCTTAAAACATACAGGTTATTCAAAAACATGCACAGCAAGGAACTGCGACATGTAGCATCACAAGAATTCTGAAAGACTTTTGTTCCCAGATACTTTAAGTGCCTCCAGCAAAACGTTTACCAGTCACCTGCAATAACAGAAATTAGGCATTTTTTTCCCTATAAGTAATTTGTTAACTGAAGACTTCCATTCCGACTTCTCTCAAGTACACACACTCACCAACTTCAGGTTCTTCTCAAGAATGTGCCATGTTGGCTCCATCACTTCAAACATCATGTAATACTGGATATTCTGTACAAAATTCAGCATCCGCTGCCGCAGTGTGAAAGCACCAGCAAACCTAGGGGAGAAATCACGCCCACACAACTTAGAGCTAGCAAATGCCACGGAGAACTTCCACCAGGCTTGCACAGTCAAGTAGAGCTAAATATTCCTGTCCTAGCAAATTTGCTACCGCAATGTGAGAGGGATTCTAAAGTTAATGCAAACCACTTCTTATTATCTTTCACATATTTGAATGGCTTTCCCTTGGTTACTAAAGTCAGAGTTTGAACCTCTTGTAGACTGGACAATTACTTTGAATATTTGCTTGTATTCAACAAAAATGTAAGGATTAAGCAATTTTACTGCTGTAACTATTGAGATATGCATTTGTTAGCAGGGCAAAATTTAACAAGATAAATGGTTCATGTTTCTTTCCAGCTTTACTTGTTAAACAGGCATTTTAAAACCTTCTGTGCCTTGCATCGATATATTCAGGGGATCCAAATATTTAATCAAATCACCTGCTACCTAGGGTATTTAATGCAATTTCAGCTTAAAAATAGAATGATGGGATTAAATAGAGATTCCTTCAATGTTGGTTTATGCAGGCTCTGTGATGGCAAACTAAAGAACGGACTTCAGCAAACTGTGACAGGTCACTAGAGAGGTGGGGGATACCCACCCTGGGAGTTTTCAACCACTGCTGCTCTGTCCCATGAGCTGGAAGTTGGACAAGAAATCCTCACAGGTATCTTCTACTAATACCTCTACAATTACAGGAGAAGCAGAACTACAATTCCATTGCCTGAGGACAGCACCAAGGCAGCCGAGGTTACCTTGTCACCAAAAAGTGCCATGGGGAAGGCAGAAGGTACAAACAGCTACATTCAGCACCTTGAGAGCAGATCCAAAGACGGAAATCTACTCTCACAGATGGAATAATAGAGAATTATTTCTTTATAAAAACCACCACCAGTTTAACCTCACTTAATTTGTATCACACAGAACTCCAGACATTAGCCAAGCTGCGTGAAGGTCACAAGTCCTTGCTAGTGGTTTGGCCGTAGGAGAAGGATGTTGCTTTTAAACTACCGGGTTCCTTACTAATCCTGCTGATGCTAAAGGAGCGACCAAGGCAGTAGGTGCACAGATTATCTTTTGCTGTACCTGCTCAGTGTATAATGAGCTAACCCTAAAGACCGTCTCTTCCTTTCCAAAACTTCATGTCAACCAAGAGAAACGAGCCAAGCAGAAAACAGATTATCGAGCAGACACTTCCTACTGAAACTTAAATTGCTACATTTTGTTCTCTCCCAGACTGTGAGAAATTTAGAAGAATCTTTTTTATGTCAAAAAGACCTGATCCACGTCACAACATATCTAACTAGCAAGAAGGAAAACTAAAACTTCTCAGATGATCCAGCAGATAAAAAAGCCATACCACTTAGCTGAGTGCAGGGAGAATTGCTTGGCTGTCTTATTGCTGATCCAAACGTTGCACAGCTGTCTTTCCACATGTTTGCAATAGAACATGTGTCTGAAAAGCATCTGGTATCTTGTCAGTGCTTTCCTGGAAAGAAAGGAGAAACTCATCCCAATTAGGCCCCATTCTGACCGACAGACTAAGCTGTGAAGGCTGAGGCTGCTTAAAGGCAAAGAGACTTTACACAATATGTTCCTTACGTCTTCAGATGCGCACAGATCCACATCAAAACAATTTGAACAAGGTGGGGGGGATAAAATAAATCAATCACATTTGTAACCACCCCAAAGAATTTCTCTCCAAGGAGACCCTCCTCTGTATTTACTGCCAGTGAGCACATCGCCAGCCTTTTTCTTCAATTCCCTCCAGCTACCTGCAGAAAGGTCACTCACATGCATGCTGGGACAGAGGCCTGAAAGCCTGTGGTCGTGTCCCCAATACGATCACTAAAATGATTCACCAGGATTCTCTAAAAAACACGAAGCAAAAGCTGTAATCAAGCTACAGGCAGCATTACCCCACCAGCAATGCACTGGCAGAAGCAGATGGGGATGCTTATTTATAGCTTCAGGGACTGGATTCAGGCTTGCATTTAGACACTTCAGTGTAGGTGTCTACAGAGCTCCAGTCGATACAGTTCGTGAAACCTCACCAAAGAGTATTTTCACTTCCATGGCTACCATCAAAGCGAGTGCACTCAGCGGGAAATAAACAGACATAATTTCAGAAGCATCATGTCATTAGAAAAGTCCCACTGTGTCAACCGAATTTTTTGGAAGGGGAAATTAAGGGGCAAACTAATTGTTGGCATTTAACAATTCAATATCTGACACTCTGTTCACGTAACACTGCTTGTCCTGTTTGTCCTGGCTCACAGTAGCAGGTCTGCCAGTGTTTCTCCAGGGAAACAAGGCAAATACTTGCAGAAAAACAAGCCATTCAATTCCTCATAACTCAATTCAATGCAAAACAGCTTGCTATAGCAATGCCAGCAACAGTCTGTGTCCTATTTTGCAGCCAGGGATGCCAGAAAGTGCATTTTCTTCTGCACTTCACATTTCAGAAATGCTTGATTGTTGTGTGGAAACCTTCTTGTGAGAGTTCATATGCTCAGGAGAAGTCCTTTAGAAAATCATGGGCAAATGAAAACCTGTGTGACCTCTCACAAAATCAGGGACCAAGCTAAGAAACCATCCTTTGATCTACGTCTTCCCACCATTTAAAATGAAGGCTTGCTTTCCCAGCATGCCTTAGACACGGTCTAGTAGGGCTCTACTGAAGAGACAATCCATATTCCATAGCCTGCAAGTGGAGCAAGCAGGGCTCAACAACCCCAAAGCATTCCCTACTAGTCAGCAACTTATCACTTTAAAGAGACAGGCTTTCCAGAATTTTGCTGTGTGGAAATGTGCTTCAACCCCATGCAAAGCTTCTGCCTTTTTTACCTTCAGTAGATTGATACTTTACCTGTTTATAATAAGGGACAGAGGCCACTTAACAATGTAGTCAAAGGAAAATGCTTCCAGACCGCTGAGAGTGAGCTCTGTGGGATCTGCACTGATAATGGCCTTCTCCTGTTTTGTTTCTATGGCCAATACTCTCAAGAGCTGCGTAACGAGGTCATGGGGCATCAAGTCAATCTATAAAGGAAGAGCAGGAAAAAATGATGAATCCACAGGATACAACTATTGCATAACAACAGATGAGTGGCAGACATTGCAAATGATCAGTCACCCTCAAGTCATCAGGCCACTGAGGAAGCAAGAGTGAATGGTGTGATCTGGACAACACAGCAGCAGACACCGGTGCAGTGTCACTGTACTGTTTAACAACTACAGACGAGAAGCTCAACATGACCCAGGATTGTGTGCTCACAGCCCAGAAAGTCAACTGGAGCCTAGGCTGCATCAAAAGCAGTGCAGTAGGTCGAGAGAGGGGATTCTGTCCCTCTAATCCACTCTGGTGAGACCCCACCTGCAGTGCTGGGTCCAGCTCTGGGGCCCTCAACATAAGAAAGACATGTACCTGTTGGAGGAGGGCCAGAGGAGGGCCCCAAAAATTATTTAAGGTCTGGAGCCCCTCTGCTGTGAGGCCAGGCTGAGAGAGTTGGGCTTACTCAGCCTGGAGAAGAGAAGGCTCTGGGGAGACCTTCTTAAGGCCTTTCAGTATTTAAAGGGGGCTACAGGAAAGCTAAGGAGAGACTTTTTACAAGGGCATGTAGTGATAGGATAAGGAGTAATGGCTTTAAATGGAAAGAGGGTAGATTTAGATTAGATGTAAGGAAGAAGTTCTTCACTGTGAGAGTGGTGAGACACTGGCAGAGGTTGCCCAGAGCAGCTGTGGATGCTCCATCCTTGGATGTGTTCAGATTCAGGTTGGATGCTCTAGTGGGAGGTGTCTCTGCCCACATCAGGGGGGTTGGAACCAGATGATCTTTAAGATCCCTTCCAATCCAAACCATTCTATGATTCTATACTACTTCACTGATTGTTCTCCCTTGCCCTCAGCCTCTGTAAAGTCTGTTCAGATCTCACACTCCTCAAGAACAGCCTCTGTATTGCTTCACATCTGTAAAATACGCAATCACTAACAGGCAGGACTTCTAATCAGGTAGTTTCTTTTACTCCAATGTGAGCACCCAAGCTGAGAATATTTATGAGACACAGTACTGCTTCCACCTCATCCTGAGGCCATCCAAAAGCACCTTCTCCATGTTCTGATGACAGCAAGAAGACACAGTCGCTTGTCCAGACTGGGTGCTTCCAGTTGCTAATCTGTACAAAAGAGGACTTAACCCAGAGAAGGTCTGCAGAAGAACAGCCATCAGTTCTCTTTTCTGTCACTCTGCTTTATGTAGGTTCTTACAGGCACACAGATCTTCCCAACCCACGGCAAGCCTTCTGCGAAGATTCAACTATCTTCAGTTCACATACATTCTTACCTTTAAATCGTCCTTGAAAGGATCTGTGTTGGCTGTGCTCATTCGCAAGGCTAACTCAAGAAGAGCTTCTAGCCTCGTCGTTATGATGTCATCTACAGGCTTCTTAAGTTCCTCTTCTGTGAGATCCATGAAGTGAACAAAAAAGTCCCCTTGATCCATCAGGAAATAGTGTTTTATAGATCTGCTCAAGAAAACGAAGAGACAATTGATTATGTTTTTTAAAGCCTAAACTAATCCATATTAAACCAAGAGGAACAAAAGCAATCAATTCAGCCAGCCTGACAGGTTTGACCACAAAACTTTCCTCTTCACACACTACACACAGCGATAAATAAGCCATTTGGAGAACAGTGTTTTATGCATGTCTTCTTCTCCCTTCCTTCTCAGACAGGAGATTTCTGTGCAGTCAGATCCAGGCTGCTGCTGTTCTTTTTTCCCTTGAAAAATACTTTTTTTTTTTTTCCTAATAATGTATGTGCTACATTGTGGGGTGAAGGCTCATGTTGCTATGCTGAACACTCCAACTTCCACGGTGTGCAGATCCATCCAAGAAGCAGTTCTCAATCTAGAGTAGGATCTTGGATTCCTTTGAATGAAGAAGTATCTGTGCTGATTTTCTAAGCACTCCAGGTACTTGCATTGCCATCTGCTACAGTAGGATGCATTAACTTTAATGTGCACTTGGCACCAGGGAGAGTTAAATGCTGTGGGCCAGGATCCTGGAGGAGAGTTTGAGGATTCACTTAATGCCTGGCCAAAGACCACACATGATAACTGCAGTTTTCAGAGAAAAATATAGGAGCAGCACAGCCTTAACACAATGTGGTTGCAGGCTCCTGATCATTCACCGTGGCATGATGCTCAGCCCTCCTGCTTCCCTGACTCTCAGTGCTCTCCTGAAACAAGAAAAATCCCCCAGTCATGAGGAAGTCATGACAGTGTCAGTGGCTAACGGAGGACACAATAGGTAGAAGAGTGAGATACTATTCATCAGATCTTAGAGCACAAACCCAAATAAAAACCTGACCTAATGCTGGTGATAATCCCACTTCAAGCAGGAGGTTGAATTAGAGACCTGCTGAGGTTGTCAGTTCCTTCCAACTGACATTTCTGGAATGGTGGAAAGTCAGTACTCCCACTTAACTGAGAAGTGGTTATCTGTCACAGGTCTCTGGGGTTTGATCACAACCATCCCACACATATGCTGAAAGCTCAGTAGCTTCCTCCTCAACCAGCTGCTCCTGCACTTGCACCCTAGCAGATGATATATGCACAGGACAGCTGCTGAATGATCCAGCAGAGAGACTGTTTCAAAGATGAGGAGGTCACAGACATCAACCCCAGCTGGAGAGGCTCAGCAACACCTTAATCTGAAACTACATTTTGATAGACGGACCCAACAGAGGACATGTGCCACTAGAATTTTGGAAGGCAGTATCTTTTGAACAGTCCCATTAAGCAAAGAAGGCCTGGAAAGCTGACAGCCACTAGTAAGGCTAGGAAAACAGAAATCTCCTTATTAAAGTTTACGCAGATCTCAATGTAAGTACCTGGAGTGCTTGTTCATTCTAAGGAGTCCAAGATTCTGCTCTGAATTGAGAGCTCCCTCTTGAATGGATCCTAGAATCATAGAACATTTTTGGCTAGAAGAGACCTTCAAGATCGAGTCCAACCTCTTCCTAGCCCTATCAACACCACTAAACCATGTCCCTCAACGCAACATCTGCCCATCTCTTAAACACCTCCAGGGATGCTGACTCAACCACCTCCCTGGGCAGGCTGTTCCAATGCCTGACAACCCTTTCAGTAAAGAAATTTTTCCTAACATCCAACCTGAACCTCCCCTGGCACAATTTAAAGCCATTTCCCCTTGTCCTGTGACTCCCCACTGGGGAGAACAGACCAACCCCCACCTCACTACAACCTCCTTTCAGGTAGTTGTAAAGAGCGATAAGGTCTCCCCTTAATCTCCTCTTCTCCAGGCTAAACAGCCCCAGATCCTTCAGCTGTTCGTCATACGACACATGCTCCAAATTCTTAACTAGCTTGGTAGGCTGCCTCTGTACCCTCTCTAGCACCTCATAAGATTTTCAGGTCTTTCCACAACCTCTCTCAGATGGAGACAAAGTGTTCCCAGGTCTGGAGCAGACAGCTTTGTTATGGCTACAACCTTCTCTAGACCTAGTAAAAAGGAGGCCCAAAGCAATCCCACTCAGCCTGCTAGGCACATTCACTTCAGTTGCCATTACTGCTCCAGTTCATGTCTCCAAATGGGCATCTTCTTGTGCAAGTCACTTGGCAGATCTGTTGCATGGAGCTCAGGCCATTTTCTTCCACACTGTGTCACGGTTTTGAAGCAGAACCTCTCACAACCAGCTATGAACTTCAATTCCCTACCTACTTCTTGCTGCCTGGGTCTTCTGGATAGTAAAGATTCCTGTTTTGAGTGTCTTCTGAAGATAATAATAAACGAAAAGCATGATTCATGCAAGGAAACTGGGGTTTGTATGCCAGAATGCACTTGCATTTGCTGTCTGCTGAATGTGTTATGAGAATCAAAATACAGGTTATTAGAATGAATATTTAAAAAGGACAGTATTAAGAAAAAACCTTGCACTGGAACTTTGAGCTAATCACTCTTTCCAGCTACTCATGTTTGCATGAACAATAATCATGACATATTTGGTGAGATGCTTCATATCAAACTATTTCTTATTCACACTAAATTATTCTTAATCAAACCAGATGATATTAGGAAACTCCTTTCCCAGGTGGGAGAGACATGCAACCATGGAACAAGTTATGTCCATACCTGAGGGTGGGTTTTAGGACTGTGTTATATAAAGCCACAACTGCCCTAACCTAGTTTTGGTAACAGCCTTCAAAGGAGGTTGGACTAGAGACCCCCAGACATCTTTTCTACCCAACATTTCTAGGATTTTACACTTTTTAATTCTCCAGGAAAAACAAAACAAAACAACTCTTTTTTTTTTTTTTTTCAGGTCAAACTTTAAAATGGAAATAGAGAGAATACAAGAATAATATCCCAAGAAAAGAGAGTTAACTTCAAAACCTTCCGTTGGGCATCAGAACCAACCTATTTAATATGCATTTAGTAAAATAAAATCAAACCTTAGGTGAGCCACTAGCTCTTTCTCCTCCATCAGGAAATCCAGAAGAACTTTGCTAGCATAGTTGTATGCTTTTTCTATTTGTTCCACATATGCTCGCTCTTTTAAAGTATAGATGACCTCTTTAGCCACAGGGCAGGTAACATCACGTCCACACTCTCGCACAACATTTAAGTATTTCCCTAGAAGCAAAAAAGAAGAATGACCCGTATTTCTATCTACTGTACATCCAGCAGGGAAGCTTTGAGACCACTACCTTCAAGAGGAAGATAATGCTGTGAAATGTTAATGCCAAGTTTGACTGAAAGCTGGAAAGGATTTAGACACCTTTCAAAAGGTGACATAGAATTTTAAATTAGGCATCTAGTATCAAATTTCAGGAGAAATTTAGAAATGGTTTTGTTTCCTAGTGTTGGCAAAATAATCTCTGCAGGCAGTTAGAAGCTTTTAAGATCTGGTGCCGAGGCAGCTTTTGGAAGGTTTTGTACTTACGGAAGGGAACAATGGTAGCAATCAGGTTGCAAGCTTCATTTAAATACCAAATTAAACTCAGCACGTTCAAATCTCAGTTGTCCAGCTCCAGCTCGTTAGCTGCTACAAAACTGTACCAATGAAACAGAGCTACAAGACACACAGCTCCCCTTGCTGCCAGACTCCTTCCCATGTGTTGTTCTATTTATAGATTTGGGGTTCTTTTAAAATCTCATTCTTACATTCCTCTGAGAAGTCCAGCTGGACAACCCCATAAACTGACAAAGCAAGGTGACATTTACATTATCTTTAAACAAAGGGTGGTAACACTTGTCTCAAGACTCCCCTTACATCAGGAGCATACCTTTACCTACCTGTGCTCAGTATTTTGTCAGCCATTTTCTGCAAGAATGAGGGAATCTGTTGCTGAACAACAGTATATCTTTGATCCCAATACTTGTCATTATAGTCCTCCTGAATCTTCTCCTTCTGCAGCTCATGTTCCTCCACCATGAACTCACTGAACAGTTAAAGCAAATGTTTAGAAGCAAGACGTGGTACAAGAGGATTACTTTTTTTGACCTGTAAACTGTTAATATGATCTATCAGAAATGAAGTTTCAGGAAAATACATTCTAATCAAGAACTGAAATCACCCTGTGTTTGCAGTAAGAGGAGAAGCATTATGTAGAGTGTATGTGCTAATCTGCATTCAGTTATGACAATACCAGAATTTTATAGGGTTCACAAACCAAGCCCAAACATGATTTGGTTGTCAGTGTAGAGGTGAGGAAGCTGGCCTTTGTCTGCCTTCTCCCCATCAGGGAGAAGTTATTTTAGTTATTTTAACTTGAGTTTTGCTTCCCTTCGGATTCTGAAAACGTAGGAAATGGAAACATTCCATAAACTATGGAACAGTACAAATCGAAATGCTTCAAATGATTTCCAGAAAGCCAAGAAACTTCAGAGAGTGTTGTTAGCTCATATCGGATTAGCATATTAGTGGACTACATTTAACATAGATTCACTGAGTTATCACACTTGTGCCCCAGGAGAAGAGGGTTCACCCCTGTGAAGAGGATGAGGATGTGAGAGGAGAATACTTAAAGGGGGACAGGCATGGTAATAGGAAATTTGATTGACTGCATATTTGAATTGTTGTGCTATTAACTTCGGCATATAATTGCATTGAATTTGGAGAAATAAAGCACCTGAGAGTGTGTCTCTGACTGTACAACCACTGAATCAAATAAGAAATGTAGTTAGCTGCTCCAGCAGCTGCCCTTCCTTGTAATGCTGCTTCGTCCAGGTCTCTAGCTTACGCAGAATCCATGGAGCACAGGGATGGGTGCACTAAAAGAGTGGAAGCCAAGACCCAAACTGTATTTCTTAATTTATGCATTTCATTTTCATTCCCTAACTGTTCTTTACCTGTATGGATCATTAATGATGCCTCGATATATCCACTTTTCCAGAATTTCAAAATAAGGCACGCTGGCTGCCTTGGTTAAATACAGGCACAGCTCCTGGGCTTGGCTGTCCCCCGTGTAATTGAAGGTCTTGTCATGGAGTAAGCTCAGGGTTGATCCTCCCATGCACTCACCTTTATCCACAGAAGTAGCTAAAATTTAGAAATATAGATATAAGACAGACGACTGACACAGATTAATTGTGCAAGTTACACTGTTAAACGTAATGAAGTTAGCAGTTGATTAGCCGACCACCCTAAGTCACAGATCTCCACGTCAGCTGCAAACCCCTGCTGTGAAAGATGCAAAGTCATTACACCACACAACCAAAAGATCACATCCTGAAATGCCCTGAAACAAAAACCCAAAGGATCCACAATCTAAAAAAGCAATAACCAAACTCAGCCCTCCAGGGAAGGAGAACACAGGTGGACATGAGATACATGGCAGCTTAGAGTCCTTCACTATCCAATGGATGATTCTAGAGGAGGTGGTATGAGATTGCTCTTGGAGAAGCACAGTGATAATATCACAAGGGCAAAAGTTACAAGAATGGCAATTCCAGTTGGAGGTATAGAAAGAAATGTTCACAAAACCAGTGGTGAAATCATGGGAAAGGTGGTAGTGAATGGTGAGGATCTCCATCGCTAGAGATTATCCAGCCTTACTTGGACATAGCCCTGAGAAACTTGCTGTAGCCATGAGCAATGGATTGATCAAGCAACTTTCACGGGTTCCTTCTGGTTGAATCGTTTTGTGGTTATACATTCATACACAGCTGGAGAGCTGTTTAGAAAGAAACTGAGTAGAGGCAGCAGTAGTAGAAACAATTGACACAAAGGGTATGGATGGTGAAAGTAAAAGACATGGACTTGCATCCCGACAATTGTTAAGGGCAGATTCAGCCCTAGAGCCCACTGCTCTCAAAAAAAGAGCAGTTCTCTGACAAGTAAAATTTCCCTTGGCTTTCTTTAATATAAGATAAAATTCAAATGACCCCATGCCCTGCCTGTATTGCTACTCCATACAGTTTTCGGAAGACAGTCATGCGCCTGTCAAAATGTAATGACTGTATTTTTGAAACTTACAAAGCGAAGCAAGAATCTCCAGCGTCCTCATTGTGGGCTGGATATAAAACCAAAGCTTCTGCAATGACAGAAGTCCCTGTCTCTGAAGATGTTCCAGCTGGGTAATTAGTATCATATATTCCTTGATTAGAGTCCGCATAGCCGCAGCCAGAGCATGATTTACCTGGCCATACTCAAAGGAAGACTTCTCTTCTATAAATCTGTAAAAAGCAAAATGGAAACTCTTTCAGGCAAGGCATCTTCTACAATTTTCAGGAATTTTACCTTCAGAACACTGTACAAGCACATTAGTAGATTGTGTGTTGGAAAGCACAACAGTCTTCAGCTGGAGTTTCAGGTGCCACTCAGGCTCTGTGTCCTCTTGCTTACCTCCCACCACCACATCTCCTACTACAGAAAGCTGTGGGAAGAGGTTTTCCCTCAAACTGAAGGGGAACTAAGGTTTTACTATGTAAAAAGTGAGAGCCAGGATTTTCAGGGTGATTGTCTTTGTATAAGCAACACATTAGGACAGGAAAAGATCTCAAAAGGAAGCAATGTGCACCCAGACATGAGGAAAGTGCTGGTGATAGCTTCTGACACCACATGACACGGCAGGGATTCATCCAACCAGATTAAAATAGCTCCAAACATGTTAGTGGAGAGAGACAAGATGCTTCTGAACACAAGTCATACCATCTGGAAGGGAGACATGTAAAACATTAGACAAATCACTGGATGAAAAATGCTTACTCTTTGCTGATCTTTTAGGAAATTAGAATCAAACACAGACATCTACATAACAAACATCTGCTGTTAGTGAGGTGTATCCTATACCATGAACTTTTAACAGTTACTTAAGGTAGCTACCATAAACTAGGCAGCAGTAGGTGGTTCTGCTCAGAAGCACACAATGGTTGCCTCAGTCCTGGATGCCCAGACAAGAGCAAAAAGCAGGAAATGGAGAAACTCATAGCAGAATGGGAAGTGACAAGCCAGAATGAGCAGACTTATCCTATTTGCACTTTGCTTGAATGTATCAAGACCAAGTTTGGACAAAGTGAAGGTGAAATGAATGAAGAAGTGAACTAGCAGTGCAGAGAAGAAACCCATCAAAAAGAAATGTAGGTAAAATCAATTCAAATAAATTGTTACTCTTATTTTATAATCCCATTGGTTTCAATTAAGCTTGGAAGTTAACTTCTGCACAATGACAGATCCTCTGTTCTATGACCAGATGCTCAAAGGAGAACATCCTCCTCTGAAAAAAGTTGACTTGGTACCTGGTGACAGCAGAGTAACTTGCTGCTACAGGAAGAATCCTGGTCACTAGCTCTTTAATGGACAAGTCCAAGTTTGGATCGACTGAAAACGCTCGGTTCTGCCTGCCTATGAGAGGCTGCGCTGTGATGTATCTTCCATCCACACCAATCAGAACGTACAGCAAGTCCTCCACGATCATGGATTCTTGGGAGGCTAACGGCAAAGTACCTGTTTGAAAAGAGAAGACAATAAAAGAACACAATTGGAAGATGCTGTAGTACTATCTGATCGTCCTTTCATATCATTTTGATCTGAAGCTTGAGAAGAAGACATGCTACCATTCAAAGAGAACAAAGGAAGATCACACAAAGCTGAATCAAGATACAGAGAAATAAAACTGAGTTGGGGTAACTCCAAAGCCAGCTAAACTTTCCAGGAAAACAGAATCCTTTGCTCACTTATACTCAAAGCAAACCGAGCAGACAGGGCTATACATTCAACATGTGGCCAAGAGAGTATCATCCACAGCTTGCTCTGCTGATCCTTCCACTGGTTGCTTACACTGGACCAAGAGACCTCCAATCTTGCCAACAACTCCCTCTAACTCCTCTCCACTGAATTACTTAAATATCAAGAAAACAGTTGCAATATAGACACAAAACCCAGGAAAAGCTGCAGGTGAACTGCAAACTGTAGGGTCTCTGAACAGTGCAGCCAACTACAAACCAGCCGCAAAGAAGCATAAATAATTCAACCCAAAATATAATCAATTTCCTGATCTGATGATCAGGGAACAGAGCAGCTACAATATTAATGACAACAAAGCTTATCTTGTGAAACAAGGCAACAATCCCTCTCCATATGTAGGACTGTATGCGAGAGAACGAATGGTTCTGAGCTTGCAAAGAACATATCCTCACAGCACCTCAAAAGGCCCCAGCTGAAATGCACTGGTGAACAAGCTACAAACAGGCACCTCCAAGAATAAGTCTACTCTTTTCACGTCCCCCTTAAGATGCAGCCCAAATTCACATCAGGAAGAAGCTACAGGTTTTTTGCAGGAGCCTCCAGAATTCTGGGGAATGGAAATGTGTCTCTAACTCAGCTGTTCTCTTCCAAAAAAAAGTCTAATTTATGAATATATAAAGCTCAGTCTAAAGCTGGAACATAATAGGGAGATTAGTTCCCTGCCGGTTGTTATAACCTTACTGGAAAGGATACTGAGCTGAGTGGACCTCATCAGGTATAACAACAGGTTTTTCAGCTGAGAATTCAGGAAAGATACTCCTACAGTATGATTTTACAGAGGCCGCGACTCGAGAGAGAAGGTCTGAGAAACTCAAAATACATTAAGTCCCATGGATCAACAGCAGGGCTGCAGTTCAGCACAGGAGAAACACTGTGAACTATAGAAGTTTGGTATGGTTTTTTTTTTTAATTCCCCTCTTCAGCTGTGGAGTGTAAGGAGCCAAGTTTCAACCTGAGTGTTGTGAAATCTGAACAGCATTTCCGAACAAGCACAAAACATAAAAAATCAATGCAATTTTCCCTGCATATTACTTACCTATAGGTACCACTGTGTCAGTGCTTAAACTGGTGCCAATTAAGAAATCGCCAATCAGTGCAGGTCTCTCATACACCCAGGATGGAAATACTGGAATGGGCTGACCAGAATTCTTCTTGTTCTGCTTATCTCGGAGGATTTTCCGTGTAAGCTCAAGAGGCTGTTGGAAAAAAAAAAAGAGACAGAAGAAAAAGAGATCTTCAGAATCAGACTGGTTTGGGTTGGAAGGGACCTTTCAAGGTCATCTAGTCCAACCACCCTGCAAGGAACAGGTACAGCTGCAACTACAGCAGGTTGCTCAGAGCCCCATCCAGCCTCACCTGGAATGTTTCCAGGCATGAGGCATCGACCACCTCTCTGGGCAACCTGGGCAAGGTTCTCACCACCCTCAACATCAAAAATGTCTTCTTTCTCTCTAGTCTAAATCTTCCTCTTTTAGTTTAAAACCATCACCCCTTGTCCTGTCACAACAGGCCCTGTTAAAAAGTCCCTCCCCATCTTTCTGACAGGCCTCTTTAAATACCAAAAGGCTGCAAGAAGGTCTCCTCGAAGCCTTCTCTTCTCCAGGCTGAACAAGCCAAACTCTCTCAGCCTGGTCTCCCAGCAGAGGGGTTCCAGCTCTCCCAGAATTGCTGTGGCTCCTCTGGCCCTGCTCCAACAGGTCCCTGTCTCTCCTGTGCTAAGGACTCCAAAGCTGGACCCAGCAATGCAGGAGAGGGTCTCACCGGAGCGGAGCAGAGGGGCAGGATCCCTTTCCTCAACCTGCTGCCCATGCTGCTGGGGATGCAGCCCAGGATATGGTTGGTTTCTGGTCTGCAAGCCCACACTGCTAGCTCAACGTCCGATTTTTTTTCACCGTTATCCCCAAGTTCTTCTCCACAGTGCTGTCCTCCACCCCTTCATCCCCCAGTCTGTACTAATAGTGGGATTGCCCCAACCCAGTTGCAGAATCTTGCACTTGGCTTTGCTCAGTGTCATGAGGTTCACACAGGTCCACCCCTCCAGCCTGTCAAGGTCCCTCTGGATGCCATCTCATCCCTCCAGTGCATTGACTGCACTACTCAGCTTGGTGTCAACTGCAAACTTGCCTAGAATGTACTGATCCCTTCTAGATATGTCATTGATAAAGACATTAAATAGTATTGGTCCCAATATGGATCTTTGAGGGACACCACTCATTACTTGTTTCCATTTGGGCATGGAGCCATTGACTATAACTCTTTGGATGCAGCCATCCAGCCAATTCTTTATCCATTTGGTAGTCTCCTTCCTTTCTTGGGCCTCGAAAATACATATTGTAAAATTCCCCACTTCCACACTATACCAGAATAAGCTCAAGAGCTCCCAGTGCCTGATGGTAGCCACTCAAATGAGATGAGCTCATGGCACTGTGAGGGAGCACGCTGGCATCTCTGTCCCTGTGAGCTCATAGCCCATGGGCCGGGGTGTGCCTGGAGCAAGAATGTGGGTGGCTGTATCTGTCTCTCACAAAAAGGCAGGGACTGAGGTGTATTCCTTACAGGGATCATGAAAAAAGAGCAACCAGAACCCCTGAAACAAATGCAGAACCTTCTTCATTGAGGGACTGGTGCTTCTTCACTAGTGATCCTCTGGGATGACAAGAGGCAGGAAGCTTCTGTTGGGAGTCCAACCAGCTCTAGTGCGAATTTGTTAATAAGCAGAGTTCAAAAGAGTTTACACAATTTTGGCTATAAAGGCCACAGCTACCTGAAAGGGAACATGTAACCTTTATCATCTCAGATGATTCTTGAGTCAAAACTGGTCTAGAAAAAGGCCACTTTTATTAAGAACAACACAAAGGTTTAATATAAACTGACTAATAAATTGTGAGATGTAATTTAGATTATTTGTACAGATAGGAACATCTATAACTCCACTAGATGATAAAAGAGTAGAAGGAAAAGATTGTGTGCCCAAAACTTGGGAAGAGACGGTACCTGCTGTGCACTGGAGTTGGCCGCGACGCTGCCCAACTGCTTGCGCAGCTCCTCAAGCTCCTGCAGAGATATCTTGGAAGCAGATGAGGGGATGGAAAAATTTGTGCTGCCACCAGTTGCTGCATTGGCTGCAAGTTCCGCCCTTTCTTTAGCATTTTGTTGCAAATACTGGAGTGTCTGTACATACACAAGAAAGAAAAGATCTTATGAATGCTTGTCAGCCCACTCTAAAGGAAAAAACACAGGAACATGAGACAGCGATGCTGAATCAGACCACAGGTCTTTCTGTCCCAGCCACACGTGTCTTAGCGATTTATGTTAAGAGAAGTATAACCAAGCAAATGCTAGAAGGGGTTATCTGCTGGTTTCAATGCACTTTGCTGAACATTATCCTCAGAAAATGTGCTGTACTTCAAATCACAGCACCGTTACTACGACTGAATACTTGTAACACAATGGGTTCATCTAAAGCAGAAACAAACCTCTTTGTCTTCGACGAGTTTTGACAGCAGATAAACTAAAGAATCTAGATGTCTTGTATTTTTAGACTTCAGCTCATCGTACTTCTTCAAAAAATCTTCAGGAGTTCGAGAAAATTCTGCTATTTTTACCTGTAAAACAGCACATTAATATGAAATATTTATCACAGCATTGAAAAGAGAAGGACCATGCAAGAGTGGAGACAAAGTGCAGGCTGCTGACGCCACTCAGGTACTTCAGAGAATGGCTTTTGGAGGGAATGCTGCAGCATGGGTCTCCTGCTTATAATTATGGTGGGGGAGGGTGGGGGTCCTAGCACTTCAGGAGATGGAGGAGGGACTGCAGGAGGGAGAAGACGAAGTTAAGCGCAAGATCTGTAGCAGGGCTCGCTTTGCATGTGCTCAGCCTGAAGCAATAGAATTTTTTATCGGGTTTATGAAGGGATCTGACATTGATGAAGCCACGTCTAGATACTGGGTCTGCTTTGGAGGCCCTATTAGCATGAGACACATCAACAAACTGGACTGAGTCCAGTGCAGAGCCATAGAGATGGTTGGGCCTACTGCCTATTTGCCCAGAGGGATTACAGGCCTTGCTCCAAGGGGCACAGCAGAAGCACAAAAGGGACTACCCCAAACTGTGATACAGAAAATCCCAGGTGGCCTTAGGGAAACAGTCCTTTCTGCAGAGTGCTGACCCTGGGCCATGGTCAGAAGGAATCTCATGGAGATCTTCAAAATGCAGCTAAGCAGTCTGCTGTAGCTGTGCCTCCTACTTAAATCCTTCTACAAGCCCAGGAACTGTAGCTCCCAGGGTACAAGATGCATAAGACTAGGATTAGAGACACCATGCAGTTTGGACTACAAATACCTGAACTTTCAGACAAGAGTTCACAATTTTATAGCACTTACAGCTCGACTGATGGACTGTTTTTAAAAATGGCAACAAAAAACAGTATTATGGCCACAGAAGCCTGGTAGGCAGTCAGGAGAGTGTCAGGCTACTAGGGTCAGGTATGGTTCATATCACCATATTTCATACAGTCACTATTTTCCAGTTATTCTACTCTTCCAGAAGACAACCTTTCTAATGAAAATTTGAAACAACCATCAGAGGCATAAAATAAGCTCCTTCTTTGAGCTTCCCAGTTCTAACAATCCTTCTTGTGTTTTCATCAACCTCTCTCAAGATGCAAGGAGGATTTTACCTTTTTCCTGATATAATCACAGTATCATGGGTTGGAACAGATCTCAAGGATCATCTAGTCCAACCCTTTAAGATAGAGAAATACGGTTTAAATGAGAAGGCCCAGCACTCTGTCAAAGCTGAGCCTTAAAACTGTCTGAAGCTAAGGAATCCACTTCTTCCCTTGGAAGACTATTCGAATATCTAATTGCTCTCACGGCAAAAAATTCTGAGATTCCAGGTAAGATGACCCCATTTTTTTCCACCAATGTCAACATACTGTTATTATCAGAAAAAACTCAGGACAGCCATTACCACTCCCAACATGCTCCACACTCACAGAAGTTATCTTACAGAAGAGTGGAGTAAGGAAAAGGTCTCTGGCCAAGAGAAATCACGCCGAAAAACGTTTACCTTGAATTTCTCCTCTGAAACCACATCTCAGCTGTGAGGAGAGTAGGTCGACACCTACCTTGGCGCTGTGCGCAGAGACGGTTGTGGTGACGTACGGCGTCCGATTCTTCTGCAGAAGATCGATGTACACTTCGGCTCCTTCCCCACCGTGGACTCGTAGCAGGCTGAGCAACTCGTTGACATCGTGGTGAATGCGAAACTCACTCATGCTCCGGCCGGAAGCCACAAGCTCTGTGGGACGCAGGAACAAAGGCGGGAAGTTATTGCTTTACTGCTGCAAATGAAAATATTCCCCTCCAAACAACATCTCCTGACTACATTATGAATCTGCTAAAATATTCACTATGGGGTCTTTATATTCTACTGCCCATTTTATTAATGCACAAACACGAAATCCTGCAGTTACTTAAATGATGGCTGCAGAAGAAAGAGTCTGACTAAGGTATAAGGCAAGTACAGAGTTTAACATGACACCCTGGACAGCTAGAGAATACCAAGTGTACGGACATAACTTCAGTTTGCCAAAATCAGTGAATCATTTAGGCTGGAATAGAGCTCTGCAAGCCTCAGTCCAAGCCTCCACCCAAAAGTGACATAAATTAAGAGCAGGTTGCACAGGGCCTTTTCCAGTCCAAGCAGACTTAAATATCTCTAAAGATCATGATTCCCCCACCACTTGGGGTCCTGATTCTCAGGTGGAAACACATTTTTCTAATATCCAACTGGGGTTTCCTGTGCTGCAGCTGTGCCGGTGCGTCTGGGGCTCTCACTGCATCCCTCTAAGCAGTCTGACTGTCTTCAGTACACCCCTGGGCAGAGGGAGATGTTGTTGGATCCCCCTTCACCTCCTCAGCTCTGGATAAGCACGCCCATCTCCCTCAGCCTCGTCTCATATGCCTTGTCTTCCACTCACCATCATCAGGGCCTCCCCGGGCTCGCTCTGGTTTGCTTACAATTCTCTCATAAGGGAGCCCTCAGACTAGCCAGAATGTTTTGAATTTGGTTGTCATCAAGGAGGTGCTCCCTTTCCTTTACCCTCTGGCTACGTCCTTACTAACATGGGTGAGAAGTGGCCTTCGCTGGCACAAAGGCACAGTGCTGGTCATACCCACCCTGTTAGCTTGGACCTCTGACGTTTTTTCTACAGGAGTGTGCTCCAGCCAGCCACCACCCAGCTTCTGCTGTTGTTTGGGTTACTGTGTACTCGAGATCTCAGCGTTCACATTTTTTTTCGGATTTCTTAAGGTTTCTGTGAGCCCACTCATCCAGCTTGTCGAGTTCCCTATAAGCAACCACCACAACTCCCGGCCCACAAACCCTTCGTCCCTACTGTGTGATGCGTGAACTTGCCAAAAACCATTCCCCATGTCACTCTGACTGCTAAAGGACACAACAAATGTCACCAGCCCCAGCTGTGAGGACAAGCACCAGCAGCAATCTCCAGTTCCCCCCTGGGCTGCTGAAGCAACCGGGGGCAAAGAGCGTAAGGAATGGGGATGTGGGAGCTCAGCTTGCTCAGCCGGACCTAACAGCACCTCCCCCTGACCAAAGGGGTCCGGAGGCGCCGGGGTCAGACTCTGCTCGGAGAGGAACAGCGAGCGACCCGGAGGCACCGGCACAGCTGCGACGCGGGAAACCCTGACCGGCCCCAAGGAAACAGCCCTTCCCGGTATAAGCAGAGCGGCCCAGGCACGGAGGCCCGGGCGGCAGACGTTCCCCATCCCTGGGAGTGCCTGGGTACGGTCTCGAGCGATCTGCTGCAGCTGTGGCATCGGCCCTGACGGGAGCGGGACAGAGACTCCCGCCCGGGTACCGCGCTGGATCCCTCTGTTTCCCGACCGCGCGTCGCCTCGAGTAGGGTCGGGTCGGGGCCCGATTTCCACGGCGGCTACGGGCAGCAGCTCAGCCGCAACCCGCTGCGTCCCGCTCCTACCTGCCCGCCGGGAAGTGTCCGTCACCGGCGACCCGGAAGCGCTTCCCGCGCACGCGCCCTCCGCCACCGGCAGCTGCTCCGGAAGCNCGCCCCTCAGTCCCCTCCCGCCGCAGGTCCCACCCTTCGACTTCGCCCCCCGCCGCCTCCGCCTCGACCCCTACCACCCGCTCCTCGAGGTGAGGGGCCACCCGCCCGCGCGGGGCCAACCCCTCGGGCCCCAGTGTGCAGGAAGAGCAAGGGCCGCGCTCCCTCCGAGCATCCCGTCCGGAGCCTCTTCCGACGCGGCCGGACTCGGCCGAGAAGGAGGGATGCGCGCTGAAGGCAGGGCTGCCCGCTCACCCGCCCACGGCCTCTCTTCCTCTTCTAGGATGGGGACGTTCACAGGCACCTCTACCTACAAGGTGTCCTCACCAGCTTGGCGGAGGTGGCGGAGAGACCCAAGTAAGTGAGGCAGGGCCCGGGCGTCGCTGTCGTGCTGCTGCAGGTTTGCCTCTTGGTTCACCGGTCCCACTCTGTGCCATCTGTGGCCCCCTTAGTATGACCCCCTGCCCTCTCACACCAGAAGGGTGCCGTTCCTCACATCTGTGGACTTAATTTCTCTTCCTTGGCCTCTAAAGTTAAAAGGGAGAAGACATGGATGTGCTGCAAAGCAGTTTGAAAAGGGAAGTGAGGTTACGTGGTTTGCAAACCTCAATGTCCTGATGAAAAGGTCAAAAAATCTGTATTGTGTACTGTAGTCGGCTCTCTGTCCATATATTTATACCAAGCCTTATGCTTGCTGGATGTGATGTCATCTCACTGGGAGTTCCCAAAAAGCAGATAGGACACCTGTAATATGTATGAAAATTGAAATTGTAGCTAAATACAAGGTTTTAAGTGGCAGGCTGTTATTTACCTGGTCAAAACAGTGGGAGAGCTGTGTGGCACAGCCAGTTCCAGTTAGCAAGGCTGTCTGGAGGAGAGTCTTCATCTTGCTTTAGAACCTGTGTTTGTATATAAAACTTTTGAGGATTGTGTGAGGTTCACAGAATCACAGAATGTTAGAGGTTGGAAGGGACCTCAAAAGATCAACAAAAGACAAGGACAACAAGAAAGGCTTTTTTAAGTATATTGGAGGCAAAAGCAAGTCCAGAGGAAATGTGGGCCCTCTGCTGAATGAAGTGGGTGCCCTGGTGTCTGAGGATACAGAAAAGGCAGAGCTACTGAACGCTGCCTTTGCTTCAGTCTCTACTGCTAAGACCTGCTCCCAGGAGTCCCAGACCTTTAAGACCACAGAGGAAGTCTGGAGGAAGGAAGATTTTGTCTCTGTTGATGAGGATTGGGTCAGAGATCAGTTAAGCAAACTGAATATCCACAAGTCCATGGGCCCTGATGGGATGCACCCGCGAGTGCTGAGGCAGATGGCAGAGGTCATTGCTAGGCCACTCTCCATAATCTTCGAAAGGTCCTGGAGGACGGGAGAGGTGCCTGAGGACTGGAGGAAGGCCAATGTGATTCCATTCTCCAAAAAGGGCAAGAATGAGGACCCAGGTAACTGTAGCCTGGTCAGCCTCACCTCCATCCCTGGAAAGCTGATGGAACAGCTTGTTCTTGGCGTCATCTGAGAGCATGTTGAGGAAAGGAGGCTAACCACGAGTAGTCAACATGGATTCAACAAGGGGAAGTCATGCTTGACTAATCTGATAGCCTGTTATGACAGCGCAACCAGATGGCTAGATGAGGGGAGGGCAGTNACTGGATCCAGTTCTGGGCACCCCAGTTCAAGAAGGACAGGGAACTACTGGAGAGAGTCCAGCGCAGAGCCACAGAGATGATTAAGGGAGTGGAGCATCTTCCTTATGAGGAGAGGCTGAGGGAGCTGGGGCTCTTTAGCTTGGAGAAGAGAAGACTAAGGGGTGATCTCATTAATGTTTATAAATATGTTAAGGGCGAGTGTCAGGACGACAGAGCCAGGCTCTTCTCAGTGTCACCCAATGACAGGACAAGGAGCAGTGGGTGCAAACTGGAGGAGAGGAGGTTCTGTTTAAACACAAGGAAACACTTTTTCCCAGTGAGGGTGACAGAGCACTGGAATGGGCTGCCCAGGAAGGTTGTGGAGTCTCCTTCTCTGGAGACATTCAAAACGCCCCTGGATGTGTTCCTGCATGATCTGCTCTAGGTTCCTGCTCTGGCAGGGGGGTTGGACTCGATCTTTCGAGGTCCCTTCCAGCCCCTAATATTCTATGATTCTGTGATCATCCAGTCCAACCCCCCTGCCAGTGCAGGAACCTAGAGTAGGTCCCACATGAACACGTCCAGACAGGTTATCCTACAGGTGCCTGCGGAGCAGTGTTGGCACAAAATTTTAATCCACAGCTGCAACCTTAAGGTCAAGCAGCTTATTTCTCTTGATGACACACTGGAACAGGTTACTGGTACTATCCTAATCTTCATTCCATTGCACCTTTCATCTAATTTAAGTATTATTCACACAAAAAAAGCAAGCCACAAGTAAATACAATCACCTAGAGGGATATATGCAGCTTAAATTAAGGCTCAAATTTAATTGAAGGTGTGGATGTCCTAATTTCCCTGCAGGGTGTCTGAATTCAATTGCCACATCTCTGGGTGCTGTCAGGTGTTTGACACCCTGGAGGGCTATGAGCACCACTACAACATGCTGCACAGGAACGTCTGCTCCTTCTGCAAGCGCTCCTTTCCATCAGGACACCTCTTGGACATTCACATCTTGGAGTGGCACGACTCGCTCTTCCACATAATGTCCGAGAAGCAAAATATGGTGAGTGGCTGTGCCCAGCCGTCCTGGTTTGGCTGGGATAGGATCCCAAGACAGTCGTGGTCTGCTGGCCGTGAGCAGTTTGGGGTCAGGCAGGAGCTGAAGCTGGGAGGGGCAAAAGCTGGGGCAGCTGCCCTGAGGTGGCTGCAGGTGTATGCCAGACCACAAACATCACACTCGCTATGAAAGGGGAAGTTCTGATGGCAGGGTTTCCTTCTCTTCCTGCTTCTCTTCCTTCTCCTGCTTCTCCCCATCCCAGGAGGGATTTGCTTACCAGTGTGCTCCCAAATGCTGCTTTCTGCTGTATTTTGACTGCCGTGCATCCGACGGGCTGAGTACAGCTTTGTTTACTTTATACTGGCATAGGTGTGAGTTTGGCTGTTTCATTAAATCCGTCTTCATTTCACCTCGGGTGTTTCCACTCCTTGTCTTGATCCCCTCTCTCTGCTGAGGGGAGGGATCATCAGGTGATGGAACAACTGCTGTAGTTTAGCCCCAGATACAGGCTAAACGTAGACACCAGTCCTTTGCCTGTGGTTGGTGTGGGCTGGCACCCTTAGAGATGGACTGTTTGGGGAGCACACCCCTGTCCCCAGCTGACACTGGGGATTTGCATTTTCCAATTATGTTCTGTCATTTGGTTGTTTGTTTCCCCCCCGCCACCTGCTTTTCAGTACAAGTGTTTGGTAGAAGGCTGTGTGGAGAAGTTCAAGAGCAGCAAGGACAGAAAGGATCACTTGGTCACCGTTCACCTTTATCCTCCTGACTTTCGATTTGATAGACCAAGAAAAATGAAAAGGTAACTGCAGAACTGCAACAGCACAGCTGGTTTTCCTCTGGAGGTGATGTTGTTCTGCTCTGATTTGCCCTTCCTGTCCAGACTAAGCAAGCTTAGATTCTAAGAGGCTCAGAAATTATATTTTCTGCTGCTGGTAAGATCAGGTAAACTTGCAAGTCTTTCTGTGGGAATGTTTTTTTTTCCTTTATCTTAATGTTGACGTGCATCTTCTTTCTGTCCCCCATGGGGCTCCAGGCTCTGCTCCCTTTGTGTATAAACACAAAGCTGAGCGTGTCTCTGTGTCACTCGTGCGTGCTTCTCACTTTGCTCTCCAACCCTTTGCAACATTCCCATTCCCAGAAAGCACAAGTGGAGCAGAGGGAGGCATCGCAAGTTTAGTGAAAAGCTTTCTCGGCTGGCTGCTCATTTCAAGCGCAGCTTTCTACACAGGGATTAATACAAGGACTGACGTTTAACACCTTCATCAGAGACCTGAGTGATGGGACGGAGAGAAAATGTCTTGCCTGGCAGGGTGGTGTGGCTTTGGGATGGGTGCCCAAAGGGACAGAGGACTGGATCTGTGGAGACTTTCAAAGCTTGCTTGGGAGGCCTGGTGTGAATCTTCTAGTTTAACACTGAGCCCATCCAAGTTATACTCTGTGGACTGAAGAAGAGAACCTAGGGACAAAGCTGTGTGCTCTTAACGCAGCTGACCACAGTACTTCAGTAGAAGCTCATACCCACCTATCACACAGCTCTCCAGCAGCCTTTTTGATTCCTCTGGTGCTTTGCGCGGACAAGTCTCTGTGCCTCTATGCAGTGACTTCCCCAAGTTGGACTTGACCTTTCATTTCTTTTGCTCTCCTGGCAGCTACTGAGAAAGGGCTTAAAATTTTGTCTCTGCAGTGGCCCCAAGCAGATGATCTCTCCCATGAAGCAGGATGCCAGCACACCGATGGATGTGAGCATGGAGACATCGGAGCAGTTCCAGGTGGATTCCATGGAAACAGGGCCTAGTGAGAACATGGAGATCCCTCAGCAGGCAGCCAGCCCCTTGGTGCCTGAGAAACGACTCTATAAATCCAGGTCTGTACTGCTGGCCTTCACCAGTGAAAATTTTTGGGGCTGGGACTGAATCACAGAATGCTCCGGGTTTGAAGTAACCTCCAAAGGTCATCTAGTCCAACCCCCTTGCAGTGATCAGGGACATCCTCAACTAAATCAGGTTGCTCAGAGCCTCATCAAGCCTGACCTTGAATGTCTCCAGGGATGGGGCCTGCACCTCCTCCCTGGGCAACCTGTTCCAGTGTTCCACCATCCTCATGGTAAAGAACTTCTTCCTAAAGTCAGATCTAAATCTACCTTGCTCTAGTTTCAAACCGTTACCCCTTGTCCTGTCACTACAGACCCTTGTAAAAAGTCCCCCCCAGCTTTCTTGTAGGTCCCCTTCAGATACTGAAAGGCCACAATAAGGCCTCCTTGGAGCCTTCTCCATGTTGAACAACCCCAACTCTCTCACCCTGTCCTTGTAGGAGAGGGGTTCCAGCTCTTGGATCATCTTTGTGGCCTTCCTCCAACAGCCATTTGGATCTGCTTGTGTATATCCTGATTTGCCTGACAAAATCCTGTCCCTAAGAAGCTGCCAGGGTGACATTTTAAACCTTGCTGCTTTGTCCAGCGTAACAGCTTATAAGACAGAAGGAACCAGTCCCTTGAATTTGATGTGATGCTGCAGGTCAAAAGGAGAATCTGCTGCCCAAAGGCCACACTTTTACTGCTGCTTCCGCTTTCTTCACACTCGTGCTTCCACAAAAAACCACTGTGACTACCTAGTGGCATATGAACATCTTGTAACACCTTACACCTGGCAGTAAAGAGAGGAGAGGCCTCCAACATGTAGAGTAAAATAAAAAGCAGAACAGTATTTCACCCATTTTTTTGAATTGCGCCTTGGTGATGTAGCTGTCCTGCTCCCCACATACCTTGCTCTTCACACTCTGGGAGCTTGAAATGCTGCGCAAGGTCCCGGTAACCCTGCGAGAGGAGGGCTGGTAATGCGTGTGAAATCATGTCTCCCTTTCCAGGATCCCATCCACAATTTGCTTTGGACAAGGTGCCACCCGAGGATTTGAAGGACCAAGGAAGAAAGTCTGAAGGTCAGCGCACCGGATTTGTGCAAGTTGAGAAGGCTCTGGCTGCTCCCGCTCTTGAACGCTGGCGCTGTGGCTGAGCAGGGGCGTTGGCATCTGCGTGCCAGGATCTCGCTCAGTGCTGGGAAGGCAGAAGGGTGAGAACAGGGAATGTGCTGCAGCAGTTTGGGATGCCTCAGTGCCTTGGCTTTGCTGCAGTCCATTTGTATCTCTGGGCCACATTTCAGAGCTGAGCCGTGCTCATATTTATCCTTCCTGAGACACACCACTACCTTTTGTCATCCCCTCTGAAAACAAACTACAAATAAATTCAGCTGCCTCTGTGCTGTCAGGTTTTGGGTCTCATCAGTGCAAGGACTGCTTTGGGCAGCAGCGGCTTTCTAGATCAGAGAATCTCAGCATGATGAGGGTTGGAAGGGACCTCTGGAGATCATCTGGTCCAAACTCCCCTGCTTCAGCAGGGTCACCCAGAGCAGGGGGCCCAGGATAGCATAGTCCAGGCAGGTTTGGAGTTCTCCAGAGAATGAGACTCCACAACCTCTCTGGGCAGTCTGGGCCAGGCTCCAACACCTTCACAGCAAAGAAGTTCCTCCTCATATTTAGCTGGAGCTTCCTGTGTTCAAGTTTGTGCCCATTGCCTCTTTGTCCTCCTGTTGCTGGGCACCACTGACAAGAGTCTGAACCCAGCAACCACGGTAGGTCGCATCTTGCCAGAGCATGCAACTGGCAGTTCTGAAACTTGCAGCAGCTGTGGGGATGGGGCAGGCTTTGTGAAAAACTTGCAAAGAATGGTTGCCGAAAATGCAGCAGGGGAAGCACCGAGCAAAACACAACGTGTTCCCCCTAGCCTCTTCCTGCAGGAAGCCCTGCAATCCCCCCCAGCTGGCCTGGGGAAGCGTCACACTTCCCTACCAGCCCTGCTTGCAGAGGGGAGAATTGAAATCCAGAGGAAGAGCAGTGTGGGTTACAACAGTTAATTTAATTCTTCTAATTTGATTCTTTCATTTTGTCACAGTGTTTTTAAAAGCTCCCAGCAAGGGTGGCTCTCAGGACAGCACAGCTGAACTGCACAGTGGTCACCTGCAGAAAGCCTCTGCCTGTGGAGGAGCACTGCAATGTGGAGCTGACAGGAGATCAGTTGCTGGAGCTGAGACTTAAGCAGAATTCTTTTTTATTATTATTTGTTGCCTTTTGGGGGATAAAATAGACTCAAGAAATTCCAAGACACAATCTGCTGACTGTGCGGAAGCTGGAACTGCTGACAAAGAAAAAAAAAAGAAACCAGAAAACAAAATGTTGGGTCCTTAATTCTGACCTTTTCCGTCTCGCTGAGATCTGCTCTGCTTCCCAGTGCTTGCTCTGAAACCCAGGCCAGAGGTCTACCCAGGCCAGTGAACATGTTCTGGTGCCTTGCAGCTCATCTCCGGGTGGAGTTAAAATAAAGTGACTTCCAACTAGGTGAATAAATAAAATGATTTTTTACAAAATTGCTTTGTAGAGAATTTAAATGCTGGTTTGAAGCCCAGGCAGAGTCAGATGTGAAGAATGAAGCTCCCATACGATAAATCCACCTTGAATTAGGTTCAGATGGAGGTTATTTTCCATCTCCTCTTTCCCTTCCTTTTTAATCTCATCCTGCCAGGAGAGAAGATTGATGAGAAACACAGAGTCAAGCTCAGTGTGCTTCTGCCAGGTCTCAGAGTCCTCTTGATCTGTGATGCTTACAAAATTGTCCATAAAGAGGAAAAAAAAAAAATCAGGTTGCTGAAATGATGTTTGTCCAAAAGGCTTAGGATCTAGAATTGCTTTTTTTCCCCTCCTCCCTTTCCAGGAGGAAGAAAAGATAAAAAGGGCTTTGAAAAATCCTGGCAAATAGGATCGGGAATGGTGGTTACAGAGATGTAGGAGATTTTCCTTGCTCTGTTTAAAACTCAGCCAGCTCAAAGGTTAAAATAACCAGAAACAAGACACAGTAATTAAGAACAGTATCTAAAGACAGACAAATTCTGTCAACCTTTGTAGAGAATGCCTCGTTCTGGCTTTTTTACGTAAACTAGAGACAGATTTGGGCAAAGATCAAAACATCACGGTGTCCCCGTTATAACCTGTGATTTTAATACTACAAAACAAACCTCTAGGAGGAGAAATTAAATGTAAATGTGGGACCACCTTAGTGTAATGAATGAGGTAAGGTATGGAACGCGCATACAAGGATTGATGGGGTGTAAAA
Organism: Baryphthengus martii; assembly: GCA_013396935.1. Classification (NCBI taxonomy): domain Eukaryota; kingdom Metazoa; phylum Chordata; class Aves; order Coraciiformes; family Momotidae; genus Baryphthengus; species Baryphthengus martii. The sequence goes on along the minus strand of VWZK01000794.1, from coordinate 22,449 downwards.
TCATGTCATTGGATCACATCTAATTTCTCTGATATGTGTCCTGCATATAAACCACTGCTGGTTGGGCTCATAGGGGCTGGATTTATGATTTATCGCCCAGCACCCGTTTCTGCAGAGCCAGAATAAAGCAAACACCTCGACTCTTGTGTGTCGATTGGCTTCGCACACTGGGGAGAGGATCCTTTATTTGGGGACTATAGGACAAGGAATTTTTATAACACGTTCACGGCATCCCCCAGTATGCCCCCAGCTTTGCCCTTGTTCATGTGCTTAAATAAAGCACTGCTCAGGTCTTCCAGCATCCGGGTGGCAGAGCTCCTGCCAAGAGCTTGCCCGCACCTGGCCCCATGTGAAAATGGAGTCCCCTGGGTGAAATGGGGTGTAACCCATCAATCACCACAGGGGCAGAGGGGACTCACACACTCTGCCAAAGTTTATCAACTAGGGGAAAAAAAACTGCGCTGACAGTTTGGAGACCCCATTTTCCTCCTATTGGGGGAGAGATGAAGGTGCCTATTTGATGGAGATGGATCCCATCATGCTGGACATGGGGGAGAGGCAAGGGGAAGGATTGCAGCCGACACGGGGAAGCACTCAATGCCATGGTAGGAGCAAGACATCTTGCTGGGACATTTCCCCATCCTTGCAGAAGCTGCCGGGGCTTTTGGGGTGTGGGATCAAGAGTGCATCCCTCCTGCAATGATCATCTGCTGGCATGAGGATGCAGCCCTGCCTGCCTCCCAGTGCCCATTTTGGGTTTTCCAAGCAGGAGAACTTCCACATACATATACAGGAGTATGGTCTAATATCACCCAGCTGCAGGGAAGCCATGGGAGAGGTTTGAGCAGCCTGGGGCATTGTAGAAATCCCAGAGCTGGCAGGGGAGCCCCAGTGCATAAGGAGTAATCCCACACCCCATTTCCCCCCAAAAGCACTGGCAGCTGGCCCAGCACCACCCAGCGCCGTCTGGGACACGTGGGATGGGTGGCCTCCGGCAAGGCCACACATGCCAAGGGGCAAAGTGCAGGGCAAAGTGCCAGGCGAGGACTGGGCAATGGGCGGAAGGCAGCCATGGAGCGGTATGCCCTGCCTGGCCCCAGCGGGCAACACCTGGGGGGCTGGGGAGAGGGCAGTGTGGGCAGGGGTGGGCACCGGGTACAGGGAAGGAGCTGTGGGTGCAGGTACAGGGTGCAGGCAGGGGCTGTGGGCACAGGCAGGAGCTGTGGGTGGAGGCACAGGGTGCACGTACCAGCCGACACAGCTACTGCCATCATGGCTCCTCTGCCATCTCTCTTCCAGCCCAAGGGCTGCGTGGCTCTGCAGCATCATCGTCCTGCTGGGTGCTGCTCTCCTCCTATCTGCACCCAGGAGCACCCAGGTGAGCCCCCACCCTCCACCTGGCCCTCCTGCTGCGGGCACAGGGACACCCACGCGCGACCTGTGCTAACGCCCTGGCGCTCCCCTCTCTCGCTGCAGGCTCTGAGCGACATCGGGCAGAAGGACCTCCGGGCCGCAGAGCAAGATTTAGCCAAGGAAATGTAAGAGGCGGCCGCACCTCTGGGCACCCGCATCTGGCTTGTAAAAACCAACAAAGCAACATCCCAAAATGTAAAGCATTTTGGGGCAGAATAAATTCTCCTGGTTGCTTTGTGCCGCCCCCACCCTGAGAAAAATAAAATTAAGGGGCTCCCTGCTCTGTCTTCCCTCTAAATCATGTTTAGAGAGTTCTCTGAGCATCCAGCCTCAGCTGGTTTCCCTTTCCTGGCAGCGGTGGTGAGCTGCATGTGATGTGGGTCCAGGGTCCAGTGTCCTGGATCCATCCAGCCCATTTGCAGGATAAGCTGCTGAATTAGCTCCAAGATGCGGCCTCCTGGGAGAGGGGCTTGCCGGGGTCCCTGCACCCTGATGGGGTGGGACTCCCCTGGGTCATGGGGAGATTTAGGATCTCTGATGCACTGTGACCTTTAACCCTTACTGATTTTGCTCCCCAGCATTCTGGGAGTACCAGCCGTGGAGCCGCCAGGGGAGGGCGAGATCTCTGAAGATGTGGAACCAGGTATAAAGGTCTTCTCCAGTAACGCCTGGGCTCAATTGGGCTCCCGCCAAGTCCAGATGGGACCAGAGGAGGACCACGACCACCTCCACCACTCCCAGGATGATGCCAGGGAGGTCGATGCCCATGGGCCACCCCAGATGTGGTCCCTGGAGGTGCAGAGCGGCCCGGAGGAGGACCTTGATCATCTCCACCACAGCTGAGTAGAGACATGCCCGGGTTGTGAAATGAGGGGTGGGAGCCACTCCTGGGGCTTCTCAAGGGGACTCGTCTCTCCCTACCCACTCCTGAATCCACTCTCCCCCTCAGTAAACTCATTTCCCGCTCCACATCCTGGTGGGCTTCTCATTGCTGCTAGAAACCTATCACTAAGCACAAGACCCTCAAATCCAGAGGATCCTCCTCCTTGGGCTCACCTGAGGTGAGGATGAGGATGATGCCTCAGTGCAGGGGACGCAGCCCATCACGCCAGCCTCAGCTCAGCCCAGGGTGGGGCTGAGGCCAGCTAAACTCAGCACACCAGTGTTGCACCCAAGAAGGTGCTGCACGCTGTCCCCTCCCCAGAAGACACAGGGACCCGTTGCTCCACGAGGCTGCTCTTGCCCAGCCCAGCACCAGAAGACAGCATGACGGAGTAGGGGTGGGTCTCAGTGAACCCCAGTGTTTTCCAGCTCAGAGGGGACCCCACAGCAAGGATGTCCCATCTCCTGGCAACGCTAGGAAAACCTTTTAATAGCGATGGCAAACACAGTCCCCGCTGCCAGTCCTCTCACCCCAGGCAAGTATTGGGTCCTGGACCCTTCGGTGGGGTGACACAGGACTGATGGCAGCAGGCAGCTGCAGGGACCCGCGCCACCCTGGGCTTAGCTGTCAGTGAAGTTCGCCTTACGCTTTTCCACAAACGCTGTCATTCCCTCCTTGCGGTCATCCTGTGAAGAGTGGAGAGGTCAGGGTGGGGAGCACTGCATGGCCCCACTTACTCCCTCCACAATAGGGCTGAACTCCCTACTCACAGTGGCGAAGGTGGCGTAAAAAAGCCGCTTCTCCGTCCTGGTCCCCTCTGCCAGCGTTGTCTCAAAGGCTGAGAGCAAGAGAGAATCTGGGGAGACCGCCCATGCCTGGCCCTACAGCCCGTCCTGGGGGCGGTTCTTGGTTTGCTCCCCCAGCCCTTACCAGCATTGACCGACTCCTTCGCCATGGCGGCCACCAGCTTGGAATTGCTGGCAATCTTCTCAGCGCAGGCAATGGCTGCATCCAGCAGCTTCTCCACGGGAAAGACTTTGCTGACCAGACCTGGGATAGACAGTGGGAGGTGGTGGGGTGGAGGGATAGCTCCTCGCCGGATGTCTGCGGAGCTGGGGCTGGCCTGCGACCCTACCTGCCTCCTTAGCTTCCGCTGCTGAAATACGGTCCCCAGTGAGGACCATCTCCATTGCCAGTGACTTCCCCACTGCCCTGGTCAACCTCTGCGTTCCTCCGGCACCTGCAGCCATTTAAGGAAGGGAGAGGTCCAGAGATGGACACCTAGGTGTCTCTGCTGTCCCTGCTCTGGTTCCCCTTGGCAGGTGCCCCTTGCTCACCTGGGATGGTCCCCAGCAGGATTTCAGGTTGCCCGAACTGCGCCTTCTCCCCGGCATAGATAATGTCGCACATCATGGCCAGTTCGCACCCACCACCCAGCTGGGACAGGGGAGGAAGAGGGGTGTTGGGTGATGCTGGGGCTGAGGTGGGGGGTGTGGGAAGAGGTGCGGGGGACTCACGGCATAGCCGTTGACAGCGGCGATGATGGGTTTGCGGATGGTGGAGACTTTGTCCCAACCGGCGAGGAAACCGCTGGTGTAGCACTCCTTGAAGGTTTTATTCTGCATCTCCTTGATGTCCGCGCCAGCTGCAAAGGGAAACAGGGTGGCACACTGACCCCACCCCCTCAAAATGCGGGGTGGGGAAAGGTCACCCCTGCCCTACCTGCGAAGGCTTTTTGGCTGCCGGTGATGACGATGGCCCCCACCTGCGGGTCATTCTCCATGGCCTCCAGTGCCCGCCGCAGCTCCTCCATCAGCCCCTCGCAGAGGGCATTGAGCGCCTGCGGCCGATTCAGCTGGATCAGGCCCACGCTCTGCTGCGCCCCCGTCTTCTGCACTGCCAGGTACTGGAACGGGGCCCCTGCTCATCACCCCCGACACCACCTTGTTAGGCAACTGGCTGCCAGTCATCGGGTGAGACACCCCCCCGACACACACACATCACCACCCCCTGCCCTCGCGTGCGGCCCGGCTGCCACATGGTGCTATTTTAAGGCGACCTTCAAGGTGGCAGGCTTGTGCGAGAGGTCACCGGCAGCCAGCGGGACAGCACCCCCGAGGGCTCTGGACCGGGGCTCGTGGGGAGCTCCCGGTGCGATCACGACCCGAGCCCAGTGACCTAGTACCATCCCGCAGCATGGTCCAGGCACACGGTGGACGGTGCTGGCATGTGCGGTGCTGGGCCCCGGTGCATGGTCCAGGGACCGTACATGGTGCTGGGTCCCGGTGCACGGTGCTGGGCCTGCGCACGGTGCTGGGTAAGCGGTGCCAAAACCCATACGTGCTAGGCCCCGTGACCGGTGCAGAGACAGATCCAGTGCCAGGTCCTGCGCACGATGCAGAGATTCGGTGCCAGGTCCCGTGCTCGGTGCAAGGACGCGATGCCCGCAGCAGAGGTCGGGTGCCAGGCCCCGTGTCCGGTGCAGTAACCCGATGCCCAGTGTTGGCGTCCCGGCGCGTGAGGCCAGGCCCCGGCGCCCGGAGGCGGGCCCGTGCAACGGGCGTCCGTTCCCCC
>VWZK01000794.1:0-10515 GCA_013396935.1 Baryphthengus martii | reverse complement strand
GGCCCCCTCTGGCCCGGCCCGCCCAGCACCGGCCCCCCCACCGCCCCACTTCAGGTTCCGCCTCCTCGCTCTGGGCCCCGCCCCCACGTGCCTGTAGTGGGGACTGGAGAGAAGGGCCTGTCATCGAGCGATGCCTCCAGAGAGCAGGACCAAACCCAGGTTTATTTGGGAGGGGAGACCCTTCCTGGGATGGGACAACCCCCTGGGACCACCCCACCACCCATCCCGCACCAGCGGCCGCCTGGTGCCGTGACCGACCAAGCCGGGCAAGGTGGAGTTGCTGCATTGGTTGGTCCATTGCACCCATCCCGGCGGCAAATGGGGAGAGCTACCGGCGCTGGCGGTGGGTCCCACGGGCAGGCAGTTGTCCCACGGGCCGATCCCAGCGCTCCCGCTTGCCAATAAAGCTCTTCCATCCCTCAGGCTGCTTGGTGCTCCGTTGCCAACAATCGTTCCTGCCCACCGATGCCGGGGGAATGCCTCTGCCTCCTGCCCACCCGAGTGGTGGTGGGGCACAGATACCAGCGTGCTCCCAGCTGGAAGGCTCAGGCAGCACCTGCCATGCCACCCTAGCAAATAGGACGCCCAGCTGGCCGCTGCTGGGTCACCCCACCAGCGTGGACAATCAGCATTTGCCCGTGCCGGCCCTAGGTATGGGCAGCCCTCTGGAAAATATTTCCGTGCAAAGAAGAGCTGGGAAATGTCAGAGCTGCGGCACAGGCTCCCAAAATCCCCTTTCAGTGTTTATTTCAGAAGGATTTTCCCCGCCTCCAGTTTTCCAGCAAGCAACAGGGTGGGACCGCGTGGGGCAGGAGCTGTGCATCTCTGTAGAACACCAGCCTGGTGGCATCTTCGCTGGGGGACAGTAGCCCTGCAACCCAGCCCTGGGGCATATGGGGGTCACCAGCTCCCAAGGATGGAGGAGGACGGGCATTCACGGCATCCCAGTGCTGAGCCGTGCAGCCAGACCTAGGGACTTCAGGCCACTCAGCCCTGGGACTGAAGGCTTGCAGGCGAGTGCTCAGCTTGACCCAGCTGAGCCCTGAACCCCCTGAGATGGAGACCCTCTACCTCCCTGGAGATCTGTCTGGGGGAAAAAGGGTTCTCCATGTCCATGCTGAACCCCTCTGAGCTGCGACCCAGGTCTGGGGCTTGTCCTTCCATCTCTTGTTGCTGCCGAGAAGGGTTTGGCCTCATCCATTCCTCCATCTCAACCTGTGCTGAGATGGAGGGGCTAGTTTCAGATGCATCTACCTCCCCACAGCCTGACCCAGCAAGCCCAGCTCCCTTCCACCTCCTCATGAGTTGGGTGCTCTAATCCCTGACACACTGGGCAGCTACCATGGGGTCATGGTAGGGTCCCTGTGTCCTCCTTGCTAGGCTCAGGATGCTGCTCCACCCTCACCTCATGGCTCTTCCAGCAGGGCTGCCCAGCCAGTGGCTTCTGCCTGCCCTGATGACTTAGATGACCTTGGCATTGTCCTGCCTGCACAGTGCCACTTGTCCTTGAGGAGCTCTCAGTCAAGGAGGAGGACAAATCCTGAGGATTAAGGGAAGCACAAGAAGCACCATCACCACAAGCGTATCAGGCCACCAGGAAGGAGGAGACAGCAGGGGATGTCGCAGCTGAGGGAGAGAGGCCAAGCCACCGGCATCTCCCTGGGGAGCCTCCACTCTACCAGGACCCCTTCATCAGCTCCAGGATGGTGCTGTAGAGACGGCTGGGGGCATCCAAGCCCCAGACAAAGTCCCAGTGGTTCCAGTCAGGGATGTGGTCATAGGTGATGCGGTGGGCGATACGAGGCAGCAGCGAATGCACATCCCTCTGGTCAACCACCCAGTCCTCCCCTCCTGACCACACGGCAGTGGGGACGGGCATATCCTCCACCTGGTAGAAGGGAGGTGTCTCCTGGAGGGACACAGGAGACTCTGAGGAACAGTCATCATGGTCAATCCCTGCAAGCCAGCCTGTCCCTGCACCCACCCAGGACAGTCTGCTGGCATCTCTCGCCTCCAGCACTGCCACAGCAGCCTCCTACCTGGTGGTACACAGCTGGGTTTTTACTGCCATAGTCAAAAGCTTTGAATTCTCCCGACTTTATGACCTGGAAGGAGAAGGTAGACCTGCGGTGGGAGGACAGCGAGGGCCACTGCGTGGGTCTGACACCTCCCGACCTGCTTAAGGGACCACATCATAAGAGGGTGCTCGCACGGGACATTGCAGGAGAAGGTGGCATCCCTGCAAAGCCAGCCTTCCCACCTTTAACAGGGTGTTGCTTTGACTTCCAGCTCCATATCTGTCCCCAGCTATGGGCTGACAAACCAAGGTGGTATGTGTGACTTCTTGGCTGCCCCAGCACAATGCTCATGCCTCTGAAAATCTGTTGATCACCAGGAGCACTGCGTGCACAGGATGCTGCTGGAGGACTTTGCGTTGGCGAGTTTTCCTTCAACAACCTGCTCATCCTTACCTTGTCATGACAGTTCAGGCTCATGGTACAGAGCCCAGTTATTTTAAGAGTTCCTTCTTACAGGAACTCTCAAGGGATGGCCTCCACATCCCTTCTTTTATCCTGCTTGGCACAGCCCAGCACACATACCCCAGTGTCCCTTGGTCAAGACTGGGACCAGGACAGCCCATCTTGCATCCAGCACCTCTTCTGTGTGCCTGATTTCTTGCCTTTACTTTCTCACAAGCTGCTACTGTCTGAGATGTTCAAACTCTCATGGACACACAAACCGCCCTGGACGCACCAGACTCTCAGTGAAGGGACCATTCTAGGCGCGAAGCATCTGCCTTTCAGGGAACCTACCTGGGACCAATGTATCATGGTTTTGACAGATGTCCCATCTGGAAAGTGGGATGTGTACACATCCAGCCGTGTCTGCAAGGAAACATATTCAAGCTATCATGCTTTCCAATGGACAGGAGCAAGGACGGCAGTTGCCAGAAGATACATTTCCCAAAACAGCTGCTGCTGAGCCACGCTGACTGGAGAGTTGGGGCAGGCTCAGGAATATAATTTTCATTAAAAATCTATTGTTCTGAGACAGCTCTGGGAGGAGAATGGTGATGACCGGTGTGGTACCCTCAGCTCCTGTGGATACCTCATCTGGATTCACAGACTGTCCTCAAGACCTTAGTGACTCCCTGTGGTCATCCAGATGCTGGTTCAGTAGGCTTAATGTAGAGTGGATAGGAAGACCCTAGGGGTGCTGGTGGGGAGTACAGCTGGTCTTGGGGATAGGCAGCCCCAACTCAGAGATGCTATCAAGTGCCACCTGACCACCAACACTCACCCAGCAGAGCCTGAGAACTTTTCCTATCTTGGGGGGAGGAGCAGTGAGAGAGGGATCTGGCAGAAGGACACAACAGCAACATCTGCCTGCCCATGAGCACTGGGGGTGAGCGTCTGTAGCAGGCTGGACGGGATGTTTGTCAGGGAGGAGGAAGGAAGCAGGTAGGGGAGGTGGCAGAGCCAGCAGGCTCTTCTGATTGCTCCCAAGCAGTGCACCCCAGGCTCCGACTCCCTCATCCCCACACAGGCTGGCACACCCACCATGTTGAGGTTCTTCTCGTTGTAGCCAGCCACCAGAAAGAAAAGGTTTGCACAGGGCTTGTGCAGCAGCGGGTGCCTGCACAGCTGAGGGAGAAACTTCCACAGCTTCTTCAACCACAGCAAGGCATCCATTCTGCCAAGCAGAAGCTGCAGAAGTGAAGGGCAAGGTTGATCTCTTCTGTTTTCCTTCTTGCAACCTAGCCCTTGAACTGCCTCCTCGAGCCCACCACTGGCCAATGCCCCACCAACTGGGCAGTGAGGGGATGTGCAGCACAGAGTGCCCACAGGAGTCCATCCTGCTTTCCTTTGCCCTCCTGTACCTCAGAGATGTGTACAGCTCATCGCAGGAGGCAATGCTGATTGAATGCACAGCAGGGAAATCAGTATTTGTGACTCTCCTCTTTCCCTCCACCTCCACCAGATGTTGGATTTGTTTTTCACTGTCATTAGCATAAACACAGCAAAGCTGCTCTTTTCCAGGTGGTCTGTTTGGGAATTCAACTGGTCCCCCCCTTAGAAAGACCAGTTTCAGTGCCTGAAGATCCTACAGATGGAAGGCATGAACTCATCAAAGCACCCATGCAGGAGTACACCTGCTCCTGAATCGTGTCTGTGCTTATAAATCAGCAGGAATTAACTGTTTTCTACCACACTGGTTAATTCTGGGGACTGCATCTTGGCACGACCCCTTTTCTAGCACTGGTGAGTTCAGGGGAGGAGAGCATGGGGTAATCCCCTACCTGAAACATCTTGAATTGTTTGTCCATAAGGAAGGGCACTTTCAAGACAGGACTTCTGGCATATTTCATTGTCACTGCTGGAGCCAGGGCAAAAAACATTTTGATTTTCTGAGCCAGTTCTGGCATGGATGAAAATGCAATGAACGCTGACAAAACAAACAAACAAACAAACCAATCTGAGACTTTCTTCAAGCACTTTCTTCAAGTGCCTAATCCAAGGATTGCTTGGACTCACTGTTGAGCTGGCATTATCCCTAATTAAAAATCCAGGATCGCTTGCCACCTTTCTGCTTAACATTGCTGCTGGAGATGTCCAAAAGGAGACAATGCCTTTATTCTGTATTTTAATGGTTAGAAGTGGCTGATGAGGCACTTCAATGACTACCACTGGTGGGAAGTCCTTCCCCATTGACCAAGGGAAGGGAACAGAGCTGTCATCTTCCATCAACCACTGCTAAAGGGTATCATTGTCACAGAGGTTTTCTCACACCCCTAATAGCCCAGCTAGTGAAAAGAAGCACCATGCATTTTACTGGAAAGCAGAAGCTGTAACCTCCATGCAAAACACCTTTGGTTTTGAGGTGGAACACTGCAATTTGGTTTTCTAGGTTGAACTATAATTGCAGCAAAGAGCTTACTAAGGTCGCCAGGAGCTTTCTTACTACCCTAGGAGCACTCTGGTCCTCCCTAGTGTCTTGAATGGCAAGCGTAGCTGCTGTGGGACTTGTCACTGTAAGAGACTTTCTACCTAGCCTGACTTCTCAGCAGCCCACAAAAACACGACCCCTGCTTTCTGTTTACAAACACCAAAATTAATATTTTCAGGATGGTTCAGGCAACATGATGTACAACCTCTTCTAACGCACCGATTGTACAGCCTTGGGAGTGGCCAATGTAATATATCTGCTTCTTTCCAGTCTTCTGCAGAATGAAGTCAATCATGGCTGGGAGATCGTACATTGCCATTTCATGAAAGCTGCAACACAAGAGTAGTGTGTTGGTTTTAAGGTAAAATCGGGAAAGCAAACTTAACTCTGATTTTTTTTTCACTGCCTTACTTTGCTTGGAAACCGAAGGACTTAACATCTGGGGCTGATTTTCTGGGAGAAAATTCTCACGAGCTAAGAGAGTCCTGTGCTGAGTGAAACTGCACAGGGTCCAAAGGCGTCCCTTCTGCTGTGGCCTTTTCCTTCCTTGAAAGGGCTTAGTCCTCCCATAATCAAGGTTAGCGTTAAAGAAACTGTGCAGAGTGCGGCCAGCTGTGCATTCAGGTGCAATACGCAGCAGTTCTGCAGACCCAGAGCTGGCTCTCGTCAGGATTACAGCACCAGCTCTGCTCCTAGAAATGCTCTTTCCCAGGAGAGAATGGAGCACTAGTTCCTGCCTGTGTGCATTTTAGTGTGACATGATGAAATGCTGACCTACTTTATTAGGTTTTTCTTACTGGAAGCATGTTTATGAGCTTGGGAAAGCTAGGACTGCTGTGAAGATCTGCAGTAGCAGCTTAAAAAGCTATCCTTGGGGGCAAGGGTCTTGTGGGCAACGTCTAGAAGAAAGGGAGGTGGCAATGACACTTGTGGACCCCTTCCTGGGTAGATTGGCCAGGAAAGTCCCTGCAGAGGCCCCAAAATAGAGCTGATATCTCCAAAGGGTGGGTGTCCCCAAACAGGCAGTAGTGCCCTATGCTCTCATCATGCAGCAGACAGGTCTGCACAGGTACCTCCATCCTCGCTGGGCACATCACCAGGAGGTCTGGAGGAGGCCATACTCGAGGATTAGGTGCTTTTACTCGCCTGCTTGGAGGCATCCACCTCTGCCTAGAGATTCAGTGACAGGCAGAGAACTTTGTAGTGCTTTTATAATCTGCTCCAGCCCACCTGAAATCCCAGAATTCAACCTGGTCAGCTGAAAGGTGCTGGTGTCTCCGGGACGAGCTTGTTCCTCTGCTGTTTCCCAGCCAGACATCATAGCCAGAGTCTGCTAGTAAGAAGCCAAGGCTGTTGGTAGCCAGATTTTCCACCCAGGGGATGCTGTCACTGAAAAACCCGTGCTGGAGAAACACAACTGGTTTGGCCCCTGGATGTAAAAGAAACAGGACATTTAATTCAACCAGGATTTCTCTACTTACTCGTTCTGAATTCAGGTCAATAAAGCCTCTTTCTTGCATTGCCAGAGGACATGCAGTGTTCATTTTAATGACATCTCCTGATGAAGAAATCCTTGCTATGATTGTCTTGTGGTAATTGTCCTCATTGTCTCAGGCTGGTGAGCTCTGAATGTCCCTCCTAAGCCTTTCGGACCCCAGATGCTCATCCCCTCAATCTCAGTACCATGGCCACTGCAAACAACCATGTGAAAGCTTAGACATATGGGCTTATTTCAAACCACAAAGTCACAAATTTATGGGAAAAAATTAAATGAGTAATGTTCATACCTTCACCTGCTTATTTTATCAAAGGTTTTTTTGTTTGTTTGTTTGTTGGGGTTTTTTCTGGCTTCCTTATGAAATAGAGCTGTACCTCTGCTCCTAGGATTTTCTCTCCCGTCAGGAATTCTGTTCAGTTTGACATAGTAGCCGTCATGAGTCAGGACTTCATATTCCTCACTGGGGTAGCCTCTGTGGCGGATAATTTGGCTCTGAGGAAAGAAAAAGCCAGGTAGAAAGTTTTCCATAGCTGAGGTACTCATTTGGCTTGATGAGCTCATCCCTCATCGTCTGGGCTACCTTTGTAAAACCAAAAACCTGCAGCAGCTGGGATATTGCTTGGCCTGGGGAAAGAGTGTGTTTTGTCTGAATTCCACCCTTGCCCCAAGTGAAAAGGAGACTCAAGCTGTGGGCTCGTGCCCATGAGATGGCATCTCAAAACCCAAGTTTGAAACCAGCTGACAGCTGACACCAGTGGCAGGAGGTGTCATGTCAGACTCCAAGCTGACATGCGGGGCAGATAAGATGGTGGGGAATATGGAACTTGCTGAGCTGGGCTGACTGGAAGGGCAATTGGACAAGCCCTGTAGGATTTGTCGCAAGACTTTCGAAGCTCTGTCTGAGCTTTATTTATGCTGAAAACTCCGCAGATTGGGCAGTTTCAGTCTGGTGAAATAAAGCTGTGATCCTGCCCACACATCACTGCATGTTCACCTCGTCACATGGTAATGGAAGAGATTAATTTCAGCAATTTTATTGCCCCTGTCTTGAGCCCATCTAAACTCACCTTCAGAGACTTTCAGAACGCAGCTGGACACAGCCCTAAGCAACTTGCTGCAGCTGAAGGAGAGGAGCGATACACAATGTTTTGCCCTCCAGGAAGCTGTCTGATCAAATCCAGATGGAGATTACCCCCATCCTTAACTGACCTGCTGACAATTGCACTTAATACTTCTGGGAGGAGGAGGACTCCTTCAGGGAGCAGGGCTTGTTTATCATGGTGTGGAGGCAGCATCATATCACACCGCTCAACAAAACCAGCATACGCCGTGACCTGAGCCCTCTCCACATACATATCCTCCATCCTTCTCTTCCCCACCTAAACGTCTGGAAACTTTGAGACAGAGTGGAAATTCAAAGTTCTCCGTACTTACAATATTCATGAAAGTCTCAGGATTTGTAGCCTTTTTCTGCTTGGTGGAGTCTTCAGAGCTCGCAGGTGCTTGTATCAAAACCAGGATTGCAATAAACAGCCACATCTTGTGTCTGTGTAAATTATTATTATATTATTATGTATGATTATAATAACACCATAGATTATTAATATAATAAGAATATTCTGTGATTCTGTGATTATTATCTGTAGTAATAGTAACTATACCACATTGTTATGAATGTCTGTTTCTACTTGGTTATGATGGATTAAGATCCTTATATATCTGAAGACCTTGTATCATGGCCTGGGCTGAGAAAGTGGAGGGAATTCCCAATTCCAGCTTCCATTACAGTCCACACAAGGCTTTTCATACTCCTCTGTACAGACTGAATCTGGTACCAGGCAAGACCCATTTTTATATTTTTCATGGTTAAAAGAAGAGAAACAGCTTTATAATACACAAAATAAAGTGATAGAATATACCATTGGGGTAATCGTCACTGAGAGGGAATTAATCTGAAGTAAGAGCTTATGCTACAGAAGGAATATATTCAGGTTGGCCGGGCTTTTGCTGTTTCTCTGTTTCTTAGATTTTGCACCCAGAAGCCACTATTAAGCAGAGTATCCTATGAACCAAAATTGGTAGAGCCTCATAGGAAGACTATTAAATATGTGTAGTCTGAAAAAAAATGAAACCTTTTTGCCTGCCTTAGAGGTTACTGTCCTAAGCAGAGATCTATTTTTGATAAACACAATTAATATTACATATGATTTCTAATCCTTTGCCAGGCTCTTAAAAGTTAGAGCTTAGCTTCAACCCAGTAGCATGAGTTGCAAAACTTCTTACCAGTCATCTGGTTACTCTCCACCTCCTTTCTTCCTCCTCCCAATGAGTCTCCTACACTGTGAGACATATATGCCCTCTAAAACATTTCCAGGAACCCTCTCTATAGTATTATGAAGAGACAAGTTACCAAGAACGAAAAGCAATCAATGCTTTTTCACCCTCAGAATAACTCCAATGCCGATTTGAGCTACGTGGATGAAAATACATTACCAGACAATGCCCACTGGTGTATCCGATCAGGCTGGTCATGTGAATGGTGGTGGCTCTATCATCAAACCAGGTTTAAAAAGAGCACGTGGTGTCAGAGCCCTGCCACGTTAACACTGTGCTGGACCACATCACATGTCCTCCAATTAAACGATGTGCGTGCTGGTCATATCTTTGATAACTTCCTCTACTTGGCCATGTGGTCATGATTCTCATGCTTGCAAAGGATTATGTTTCAAAAAGCAGCCGGAGTGATGTGGCAAGGAATTTTGGCTATGGAGTTTTCAACTTAAGCTTCTGATAACTGCAGTAAAACAAACATCAAAATGTTTTCTTTGTGGAGGGTCATTTCCTAACTCCCAGTGGCCCTTGGGAATGACTCTTAGAACTGCTCCTGGGACAAGAGGACTTGAGCTTCTCCAGCTTCACAAAGTCTCAGGAGCATGCTGACGTCTCCACGGACACACCAAGGACAGGTCAGGCTTTACTGGCTGCCTGGCTGGGAAGTGTTGGTGATTACAGCACTCCTCAGAAGTGACAGTGGCCCAGGCAACCTTCACATAGCCCTTATGCCCAAGCGTAAGGTAATTTCCAAAACCTCTGCAATGTTTGCTAGCGTCTTGCCTTGCTGATAGACAGTAGAGTGGAGAAGAGATTTTGCAATGCCTCCATGTTGCTGAAGCAACAGAGTAAAGGTGTTTGTTCTCCGCCTTCAGCCTGTGACCTTACATCTTACGCCTTCAGTTGTCTACCAGGTGCTCTGCTTGAGTGTATGTTTCCTGGCCATGGGTTAGGTTGACTTCTAATATTCACAAGCCTCACGTGAGTGGTATGTGAGTTGTGAAACACAGCCCAAAGCAGGCATGTGTTACTCCATCCACCAGACTGTAATCTTCTAGCAGCACCACAATCACTGACACAAAGGGACTTTTGTGTGTCTTCCTGACAGTGGGTGTGGCCAGGGCCTTCACAGTTTCATTACCTTACTTCTGTCACTGTGTCAACTTTGGGTTTTTGAAAGTCTTCCTGCTCCCATGAACGCAATAATCCCACTACATTTTTCCCCAGGGATTTGTACTGGAACCGGTGCCGTTTAACATCTTTGTCACAGACATGGACAGTGGAGTTGAGCGCACCCTCAGTATGTTTGCAGATGGCACCAAGCTGAATGGTGCAGTCAACGTGCTGGAGGGAAGGGATCCATCCAGAGCAACCTGGACAGGCTTGAGAGGTGGGAACAGGCCAACCTCATGAAGTTCAACAAGTCCAAGTGCAAGGTCCTGCACCTGGGTCAGGGCAATCCAAAGCACAAATACAGGCTGGGCAGAGAATGTCTTGAAAGCAGTCTTGAGGGGAAAGACTTGGGGGTTCTGGTTGATGAAAAGCTCAGCATAAGGCAACAATATGAAAGTGCAGCCCAGAAAGCCCCAACTGTATCGTGGGCTAAAGCAAACGCAGCGTGGGCAGCAGGTCAAAGGAAGTCATTCTGCCCCTCTGCTCCACTCTTGTGAGACTCCACCTGGAGTATTGTGTCCAGCTCTGGAGTTCCCTAACACAAGAAGGACATAGATCTGTTGGAG
>VWZK01000793.1:0-36046 GCA_013396935.1 Baryphthengus martii | reverse complement strand
AAAAAAAAAAAAAGATATTTTGGGGAAATGTAACTTTGAAACTATTAAATGCCTATGAAATATACGGAGTGGCTGCTTTTGCTAGATAGAAACCGTATGAATATCTGTCATTGAGGAAGGTCAGCTTCCCTCTGCGGTGCCAAGGGGCCCGCTGCGTGGGGATGGCAGTTCTCCCTTGGTGGCTGTGGGATGCGCGCATGAAAGCGGCAAAAAAAACCCCTGAAAAGTCATTTTGGTTTGTTTCCGAAGGGTGCAGATGGCCTTGTTTTCATTTCTGGATGATAGTGAGTGGTGCCGATCTAGCACTTTGCAGCTGGAATGCTGTAAACTCACTAATAGCTTTTGTAATATTGATATACTGCATCTGAGTGATCGTCGCTGTCTCCTCATCTGGAAGGAATTGAAAGTAGGTCCCCTTGCCTTTCCTGGCTCGCCCAGTGCGGTGGTGATGTGGGATTTTGACCTGACTGTTGCTCAAACCGCTTTGTAGCTTGCTCAAGAGTTAGTTTTCCACTTTAGCAATATCGCAGGAGCTCAGAGGCGGAGAGGGGAGCTCCTGGCGTCACGATGAGGCCTTTGTACCTGGTGCCTTTCCCCTTCCAAAGCGTATTAAGAATTGAAGATGACCGTTATGCTTCATCACACCTCTTGTGGATCATTCCAGGACTGTGTGTTGAGTGAACAGACAGGGAGTAAGCACTGCATCCAATAAATTTGAATGCTGTACGGTCTTCTAGAGAACCTGCAATCTAACTACAGGCTGTTTGAGATTTTGCTTGTGACTGCCCCCGGTACCCAAGAGGAATATTAACAGTGGCAGGGTGAAATCTGATTTCTGGTTGTGATTAATCCGGTCCATTAATGTCTTTTTTTTTTTTTCTGTATATCAGATGGTATTGTTGAAACCATTTACTTTTGTCTCGCTTTTCTGGAATTTTAAGGAAGTCGTAAAGTGAGGCTTGGAATTAATGTGACTTTGCTTCTTGCTGTATTGAGTATATTAATGATGTGTAAGGTTTTTTTTTTCCTTTGTCTTAAACTAATCAACAATAATCAATCCTTTTAGACTGCTTTTTTTAATCTGATATTATTGAGTGGTTTATGATGATTTACAGTAAGGCACAGGACTCTGAATGGTTACCACGAGGCCGGTTGCTGCTAGGTAGGATGAGCTGAGCTTCTCTTATTCCTCAGACTGAAGCTTTCGCTCTTGAAGATGTTGAAGAAAGGCCTTTTTTCCCCCCCTCTCCTTGCTTAGGGTCTGATGTCTTTGGAATTTGGACCTTGCTTGCAGGTGATTGTTTATTAACCTGAGCTTCTCGACTTCAGGGCCAGTGGGATGTCTGACTGTCGCCTGTAGCGCGGGGTTGTGAAGGACACGAGTAACTCTGCCCTCCTTTGAATTATCGCAGTCGCAGAATGAACCAAAAACGCCTGATAGATGCTAGAAATCGGAGAGAAAAGTTGTGTGGTTCATTTTCTACTTGTTTCTGCTTTTTGAACGCTTCCAGACAGAAAACCAAATTCAGTTCCCGTCCCTGCCCAGTGTTGCAACTGCACTGAGATAATCAAAGCCAAGGAAGAGTTTACAAACCCAGAAAAAAGTGATTTTTTTTTTTGTTTTGTTTTGTTTTTCCTTTGTTTGCTCAATATTCTGCTCTGGCACATCCGACAAAGTATTTCTTGTTCTCATTGCTGAGGTTTTGACTTTGTTTTCCATCCTCCCTTTGACTGCTCAGGTTGGCGTTGGTATTTTGCAGAAAATATGCAGCTGCTTTTGCCATCGAGCGTGCTCTTCCTGCTCTTGGGGCCTTTGGAATTGCTAAAGGTGTAACCACCCGATCGCCTGCTAAGTGGCTGTTATCTGGGGAATGTTTGCTCCCACTTCAGCTTTTAGTCCAGACCTGAGAACTCTCTATTGAGATTTCTTTTTTTTTTTTTATTTCAACTTGGTCTTTGAATTTCAATGCCAGGTACCACAAGGCAGGAGAGTAATTGAAGATGTGCTAATGAGGCTCATACCTAGTGAGCAAAACCGCATGGAGAATAAATCCGGCCTCACGTGCCGTCGTGCTCCCTTTGGCTTTTCTCCTTCTTTCCACTTTGGAGCACTTTTTACGTGCAACATGTGCCCGCCTGCCTAGGTCATCGTCCAGGTGTACTCCAGAGAGGTTTTCACTTTGGTGTTGACTGCTGGTGGTCTTGAGACGTGAAATGTGTTCGTAAAGAGGAGGCTCCTCGTTCTCCTTGTGAAGACCTGAAATAATGTCCAGCTCGCACGTAATTAGTTCTCCTATTTTAGATTAACCCCAGTGGTTCAACGTGGAGGCAGCTGCTGTACCAAGTCAAGCTGGACCAACTGGGATTAGCAGAAGAGTCTCCAGTGGGCTGCTGTTCAAGATGATCTTTATTCCTGATAAAGACGACTGGCTCTGGCCTGGTTTGCAAGAACTTTTGGACGGGCCGGTTTCTTCTGGCTCAGCCAGTTTTGTGCTGGAGATAGCTATCGTTTCAGGAAAACCAGAAAATCAGCTCTCGTTGGACAGGGGGGAATGTGCATCGGTGAAGGGCTGCGCTGGTGTGGAGCGAGCTTAGGGGATTTGGCTTTGAGTCTCTGCCCTGCCCGTCTGCGGCGATTTAAAAGCAGCCAGGAGGCCGAGGGGCTGTTATTTATAGAGCTTGCCAATCCCAGCGTGAGCTGCGCGGAGGTGTTACGGGGCTGTCACCTCGGGAAAATGTCATCGGGTAGCGCGGTAGTTCCAGCCGGTTCTCTCTGGCGAAACCGAGTGGATAATGGGTTTGCATCCCGGTGACATCTTGCGCAAGCCCGGTAGCTGAGCTTCCTTTTGCTGAGATTCCACGGCCGAGCTCTGGAGTCATTTCCTGCTTGCTCAGCCACCTTGGTCCTCTTGGCCTCCTCTGCTGCTTTTTCGATACGGTTGTCGATCGGTTCTTAACCGGTTGATATTTTGGCAAATGAGAGAAGCGTCGGACGGCTGCCCGGAGGTTGGAAGCGTGCTGCTGGTGCACGAGTGCCCGCGGGGCACGAAGGAGTTGGCGTCGCTGCCTGCCTTGCTGCCACTCCGCAGCTCTTGCAGCAAATGTACTCTCCGCTTTGAAGCAAAGTGTCGCTGGCCTTCCCCCAAGAGGTGTTTTCAGAGCTGGAGGAGTCTGGGAAGACAGACATTTTATAAGTAGTAATCACAAAGAGTCATTTTTTCTTTCTTTTGGCTTATTTGTTTCCTGTTTATTAAAACGTTTCTCAGAGGAGAAATTAGCGGATTTTGGTTGGTTGTTCCAGGGATCAAGAAGCTACCAGCTGGTCTCCTTAGCTGGGCAGTGAGGCCCTTCTGCTCGCTGCTCTTTGAGTAAAGCTTCTGAGAGCAGCAGCATCCCCAGGTTTGAGGGTACAACTTTTTCCCAGCCCTGACGTGGCTTTACTAACAGTCCTTTCCTTGCAGCCACTTACCACTGTAGCAACTTATTTGTGCGCTGGTTCCAGCGGCCCTGGCTCGGGGAGGTTCACCCGTGGCTGTTGACGGAGGTTTTTAAACGAGAATGGATTTGCTTTGCCCGGTTCTTGACAGTTTTAAGACCTGTGTGGTGACTGCCTCAGAGAATTTTTCCGTGGTCCTGTGGCATTCTTACTGGGCTCTCTCTTTCTAACCTTTATAGGATCTTTCCCATCCGAAGGCAACAAAAACATTTTTCTCTTTCTGATTTATCCCAGGGTGCAGAACTTGCTCTCAGCACATTTTCAGCTCCTCTGCTTTATTTTAATGTGCTCTTTTAAAAGCTCTCGTTGAGCATGATTTTGGCCGGTGCTACTCGTCTCTAATTTTTTCTAATTTTCTAACTGTTTTCTAAAACATTTTCTAATCTTCTAAAAGTATTTTCTAATATCTTTGAGGAGGTGGTGGCATCCTTGCCGCTGTTTAATTTTGCCGTGTGGGGTTTGGATTAGCACACATTTCAGAGGTGCGGCCCTTAACTTTTTCCATCCTCAGTTTAATGAAAATCTGACCTGGGAGACTGTTTTCCTCAGCTGTCTGTTTGCAGCTTCACATTTTTGGAAAGATCCTTCAAATCCATTTACAGCTACCTCACACCGAGGTGAAAGGAAGGACTTTTGTTTCAGGTTCTTTTTGAGGAACCTGAAAATAGAATGGCTTGTTTTGCTCTGGGCTGCGGTTTAAGCATTTTATCTGGAAGTTATTATGGCAAAAAAAAAAAAAAATAAAAAAAAAAAATCTGGAGAATCTGCTGCTCTTGCTGCCTGCTTGTGTAGCTCTTTGGTCATAACAACAGTGATAATATTCAGACTAAGGGCCACTTCTTTGGGCTGTTCTGTCTTGTTGAGACACGAAAACGTGCAGGGAAGGAAGCGTGGTAGAGCTTTTCTTGTGGAGCGCGGCCCGGTGGTGCTGGCAGGTGGGGAATCTGGTGACTTTGGCGGGTTAATAAAGGGAACGGTGACTTCGAGCCATCCCTGCTCTCTGCAACGCGCTCCCCGTTCGAGGGCGCTTTGAAAACTTTACAAGCCGATAAAATTCTGCGCTAAAATCGAGCTGCTCCGGCAGCTCCCTTGCGCCGACCGAACTGCGGCTCCGCGATGGATTTGCCAACTTTTCCGGTCTTGGGGCAGAGCTGGAGCAGATGGCTGGGATCCTGAGCCGCTTAACTGGATGGCGCAGGCAAATTCCGGGCTTCTGGCACATCCAGCCTTCCCCTTGGAACCACGGTGGCTGTCCTGCGTGTGGTGATGTTCACCCTCTTTACTCTTCTTTCTAAAACTGTGCGGATCTTGAAGCAGCCAAGTCCCTTTTTGTTTCTGAGTAGTTACACCCAGTGAATCAGGACTACTCCTTGAGTAACTTGTCTCCGCAGTAGAATATTTACTGCCAGGTTTAATTCTCTCTAAACACAGAACAGCAGCCAGGGTTCCAAACCAACGTCGTCCTGAGTGAAAAGGGAGGTGTTTTGCTGCATTACATTAAGAGAAGGGTTTGGATTTTCTGTGAGATTCTGTATTTCTAGAGAGGGTGGTGTGGTTTGGGTTTTTTCTACCCTAGCTCTAAAATTTCACAGCTTCTGGATTGGTTTATCTTCGTCTTTTTAATCTTTTACTCATGAGCTTGCTGAATTGCTGGAATTGGCACTTGCTGGTTGGGAAGCATGTTAGGAATTATCACAGATGTAAAAAAGAATTTCATACTCAGATTTTATTAAATTGAAGGTTATTTCTTTTTTTTTTTTTTTTTTTGGAATTGCCTTTGTTTTCAGATCCTTTCGGAGCCTTTACATACCGAAGGGAGGCTACTGCAGGATAATAAAATATTTTGTAGCATTAAGACATTTTCATACTATTTCAGGAACCAGTAAGAACAATAGGCAGATAGAGAAGCTCGGATAAACCTTTGATCTCATTCTGACTTCTGTTCTGTCACTTAATTTACAATGAAAACCAATTCATCTTAGACGCCGAACTGCGCCGGCTGTCATGTTGGGAAGGTACCAGTATCATTTTGGAACTCTCAGATTTGCTTGTTTGTTTTTTTTTTTGGGGGGGGAGGGGGTCGAAAAATGGAAGTTGTAATGGCTGGAGAAATCAGTCAGTGCAAGGGAGCATTCCTGGGGTCACTCCTTGCTGGTGTCAGGATGAAGAGGCACCGAGTGGGAGCGGGTTAATGCGGCCATCAGGTTTCTTTTCCCTGCAGAGGCACAAATCTTCTGCTTCCAGAGCTGTGTCTTTAATGTGCAGTGGCTGAAAAGATCTGTGGAGAGGCCTCTGTCTTTTCTCTAAGTTCCCATTCGGATTGGAAGGGATTTTGAATGGGTTTAGTTAAATTATAAATGATATAGTATAAATTATATCGTTAGGAAAGCCTTTCCTGAGTTGTTTTGGGTTTTTTGGGGCTTTTTCTGGTTAAAGTCGTCTTAGCAGGAGGGTACTGGTCCTGCTGGTGGTACAGGTGATTACGTGACACAACACATGACTCAGTGGTGAGCCCTGGAGCACCTCTGCTCTTGCCCAACTGGATTGAACAATTTCCCAGCAACACGTACTAATAATCTGTTTGATGACACAGTTCAGTGAGTGTTGTTTTGGCTGCAGCTCCGAGCGGAGTCCTTCCCTTTTCCTCCTTCCCACTGCGTGCTGAGCCTGTCCTTGGGCTCTGAGACCCACCTGAGCCTAACTGGTGATGCTCCGCTCTTGGAAAAAGTCCTCCTGGTCCTTGCTTTCCACCAGCTCTCTGAATCGCAACCAGCTTTCTAAACCTGGCAGAAAATCTTTTTCTCTTGTCAGGTGAGCGTTCCTCACCTGCATCCCATCGGCGAGCACCGGCGCTGGTGGTTTGAGCCAGGCTGGGGAATCGTTCTGGCTCGCTCCAGCTGCACAAAACCTCATCCTACCCCTCCAGGAGGGAGCTGCCCTGTCACTGCCACCAGGCTTGGCCTGTGACTGGACCCGTTTGAAGTGGTCATGTAGGAGAGAGGGGTGTGCACAGACACACTATTATTTCTTTACAATGAGCACTCTTCTGGCCTTTTCAGGTCAGCTTTGCTATTATTTGGCTTCAGTTTGGGGCTTGGTAAAACAAAAAGCTGGTTTGTGACGGGCTCTTTCTTCATAACGTCGCAGCAGACGCAAAACTTGTAAAGAATTCTAATACAATTATTTTTTTTTCCGTCGTCAGTCACAGGTATGTAAGAGCTGAGTGACTTCTTACTGTCGATCTTTAGGTGGCTGTAGCTGTAGGTCCTGTGTTGAAGCAGCTAAATAAGTGGAGTTTGTGCTGCCAGGGAGTGAAAACATTGTCAGAGTCAGGCAAGTGCAGGATGCTTTGGATTACGAGGCACAATTTATTTGCTCTTTGAACAGACTGTTGGAAAAACAATTGTCTCTCCATGGAAAACAGGCTCTGTCTAAAGAGGAGGGGAGAAAAAAAGAATGTTTTCTGGAGATGCCAGAGTAGGAGCAGAGCCTACACGTGTGGGTCTTCAGTAACTAAAACCAGGAGAAGGGAGGTTCCTTGTAGAATAATAGTGAGGGGTTTTCAACCTTTTACACCTGTAATGTGAGTGTCTGGCCAGGGACTTTCAGCCAGGTGAGAAATACTCTGTGAAAAGGATGAACTGAAGCGTAAAAAAGGTTTAAAAAAAGTCCCCAGGCAGTCCTTCGGGGGTTTTTGTTTGTTATTAAAGGATATCCTAAATTACAGCCGTAGCTACAACTGCCTGGAATCTCTAGTCTGATATTTGTTTTTTTGGTTTGTTTTTTTTTTTCCCCTCTCCGGTCTGATTTTTTTCAACGCTCCACATCACTTGAAAAGACATCTTCAGTGTCATGAATTTTGAGGGGCTTTTCAGGGATTTTAGCCTTGTTTGCAGGAGCTTTAACACTTGAATAGGAACCAAAGAAATACCAGGAGGAACAAGACTAAAGCCACGTCCAACCGTCTGCGTTCTCTGTGTGTTTAGGTGGCTGTCAATGCACACATCCCTCCGGATTATCTTCTTAGGATCTGTGAGAGACTCGGGCCCCTTTTGGACAAGGAGATCCCCCAGAGCGTCCTAGGGGTGCAGACTTTGCTCGGTGTCGGGCGCCAGTCTCTATTAAGGGCAGCAAAAGGTAAGATTTTTATTTTTTTTTTTCAATTTATATGGGATTGAATTTTATTTTAACTCTCCGACCCTGCTTTTTGTTTCGATTTCGTGTTGCGTGTTTGCATGAACCCTGCTTTGCGTCCTGTGCCAGTCTTGGCACATATTAGGTATGGGTTTTTTTGGGTTGAAAAGGACATTTTAAGCAGCTTTTGTCCACAGTTGCCTGATCTCAGTACTTGCTTCCTCCACCTGCCCTCCCTAGCCAGTTGGTGTTTGTGAAAATGATGTGCTGAACTGGATTCAAGAGTTGACCCATTTGAAATCTAGCCTCTTTTTTTTTTTTGGCCTCTCACACATAGCAGTGTCTGAAATAACCCAGCAGCCTCTATATTTTGCTGGGCTGTTTTTCAAGCTGATTCAGGGTGTTTTTCAACCAGGCCAGGGTGGCATTTGGGACAGCGTTCAGAGGCTGGGAGGAGGCGGGAGATGGATCCTTCGGTGATAATTCCTCCTTGCCCTTACTTAAAGGGAATTTGAACAAAAACCCCCATACCTTTCTTGACTAGAGCACCGGTCTTATCTCAAGCAGAGCAGTTTTTCAAGAGGAATAATGATCCTTAGAGCAGTTTTGTGTTCTGACTAAACAGATTCGAGAGCCATCTGCTATTGAAAAGAATCATAGAATCCAGTCATAGAATCGTTAAGACTGGAAAAGACCTCCAAGATCATCAAGTCCAACCTTCTACCCAACATTATCATGACCACTAAACCATGTCCTGAGCGGTTCCTCCCTTCCCTCCTCGCTCCACAGCCCTGCCACTTCTTCCCTGGAGGAGCCAGAACTTCCTCGATCCTGCGATGTGCCGATTCAGAGAGCTAATACATCCCCAAAACTTGGTCTTCCTGCTTGGAGCGAATTAAATTAGCTCACGGAAGGATCAGAGGGCTGGAGGTGACCCAGGCAGCGGGAGCATCGCTCGGGGAGGGAGGAGCCGGGATGGGAGAGCAGGACCTTCCTGTTTCTGTGGCAGTTGAGCGTTTAATTGACCAAGTCCTGTGAGGTCGCCTTGGGTTGCTCACCAGGACACTTCTGCTGACCCACTGGGTATCTGTCACCTGGAGGGAGGTGCTGTTTGCAAACACGGTTCCTTACGCCAGCTTTGGGGATGGAGTCTGCTTTTGGACTTGATGATCTTGGAGATCTTTTCCAACTTTAACAATCCTGCAATTCCTTTTGCCTTGTGCTTCCCTGTAATCAAGTGGAGGATTTCAGGTTCACGGCGAGGCCTGCAGAGAAACTTGCCTTCGTTTCACATTCAGTTGGCAGCTTTGAGAAGAAAACAGCAAGAAAATGTAAAGAGAAGAGAAAAGAAACATTTGTTGACACACGTGGCTTTCCTCTCCCCCCTTGTTGTGCAGCAATATGAACTTTCCATTTGCCATTAGTGTTTATAGCTCTTTTGGGCCGGTTTAGGAGTTGCAAGTGCTGGTTTTAGGGTGGATCATCTTAACACTCTGTGCTACAGTTTGGGTTTTAATCAGAAGGAGCTCTCGGGAGCCTCTTTGAGTCACTTAAGCTCGTGCGCTTCGTCTCCAGCCATCTAAAGGGCGATGCACAGATCCACCAACCTGTGGCACTCTCCTTCTGTTTGAACCCTTATTCGCCATGGAAGCTCATTTTTCTCTCCTTCCAGATGGCCAGAAATGGAAGAAGTCCAGGTTTAATTTCTGAGCACTCTGAACAGTCTCAGAAAAAAATCTCTATTGTTCTCGAGGGAAGGCTCTCTGAGGCCAGTTGGCAGCAGATCGCTGGAGAGTCTTTAAAGACAACGGTCTCCATTTGAAAAGCAATGTTTTTTTGGGAGTGTGGAGGGTGTATTGCCACCAATTGCAGGGAAACATTTACTGGGGGAAAAAAAAAAATCTCACTTCTCCCAGTTTCAGGGAGGAAATGTGTGTTCTCAAGTGGACAGCTCATGAGAAGAGGTTCTGTATGTGTTGGGTTTGCAGAAGGGCTGAAGAGCTACTAAAGTTCAGTCCTGCCTCAATACAGAGTGCACCCACTTCTTTCATTCTCTTTCTTTCCATCAATTTAAGCTCCCTCCTCAGTCAAATGAGTGAGCTGAAACCATTTGCCCACATATTGCTTAAGAACTAAAAATCAGAGTAGCAGTCTCTCTGCCAAACTACTGGAAACCACAAAGTTGAGACGCTGGGAGTGGTGCTTGATGCTCTTGCTTCGAAGAATAGAGTTGTTGGACCCTCTTTGAGTGATTGTTTCACTAACCTGCTCGTTAATCTTTTGGGTGCAGACTTCAGACATACGCTATGGAAAGGATCTGCCTTTGCAGCTCTTCACCGAGGCCGACCTCCCGAACTACCTGTAAATTACGGGAAACCACCAAACGTGGGTGAGTGTTGAAATGTGCTCGAGGTGGTTTTTTTATTTTTCGTCTCCGTCTCTTTATTACTGTTCAGCTGAAAGTTACTCTTCCTGATTGAAACACTACTGTGAGTTTGCAGTAGTGGGGTTTTTTTTGACATTTCACTGTGAATTAAAGGTGATTGATTAAAAAAAAGGTTTCTCACTGACAATATTATAACCCTTTTTTTTTTTTTTTTTGTATTACTCAGACTTGGGTGTCCCATTCCCATATTAAAACACTGTGGCTGTACTGAAAAGCCTTGCACCTCAGCTTCCTGTGTGGAAGGCAACCTGCTTGAATATTTTTTTTATTTAATGATAAACCTATGTACATATGTTGATAAGATTGGGTGGGCTTGGTCACAGGGCATATAGACAAGCTTTTCATTCAGGAATCTTAGCCAGGGAACGTTTTTGACTCGAGAATTCATTTGAGTTCAATGGTGATAGAAAACAGACTGCTCACAACATCCCTCTCCGAAAAGGAACTAGTCACCAAACCAACATTTGCGTTACTTCAGTTTTCCACGCAGTTAGATAAAGATTTGTCTAAACCTCAGGTATTTTGCGGGCGTTCAGCTGACAGATTATCAAAGAGCTGCTTTGTTTTGCTTACAAGGAAAATACTTTGCAGTTTATGGTCTGAACTTCCATGAATTATTTTTACAGCAAACAAACGTGGTTCTTGCAGGTATATCTACAAGTCCTGCTGGTCGTGGTTTGTTTCTTACTAGGGTATTTCATCCGTGTTTCCCATGCCTTTGTGCAAACCTACAAACTTTTCCTGGGTTTGTAGGGAATCCATCCCATGTGTTTTCCCCAGCCTTTTGGAGCTGCTGTCGATGGTATCAACCTTCAGTCCCTACCACGGCTGCTCCTCGATTCCTACTTCTGCACTTTCTCCCTCATTACTAAAAAGGAAATTTTGTCGGATCCCGAGTGACAAAGCCGGGGCCGTTTGCGGCTGCAATCGATAGCGCTTTGCCGAGATCCGCAGCCGCAGAGGTGGAGCAGCCAACTTAACGATGGATCTTCTGGATGAAAAAAAAACCCCTGGCTTATTTGCCTGGAACTAGTGCATAGGGAACTATTGCATTAGCACTTTTCCTGCTCCTATCAGATAATTTATGAGTCATGCTGTGGACATTTAAAAAAAAAAAAAGAAACCTATTTCCATACCTTAGCGCGGTGCGTCGCTGCGTGTTTATCCTTTTAGGCTGGTTGCTTTATTGTTAGCACCTGGGCTGCTGCATTGCTGGTAGGTTAGATTATAGATTTATCACGCTCAGCTTCTCTAGTTGTGTTTCCAGAAGGATTCCTGGGTCTATCCTTTTAAAAGAGGAGAACCAGACTGGGTGTTTTTGGAATATGTGGGATTATTAATGAGCCATACCCGTACTGGCAGGTTGGGCTCCAGCAGCTGTCGTGGCAGAGTTCTGTGCTGCTTGCTTGGTGACTATTTAGTGACTCAGAGAACAGAATGGTTGGTTGGTTGGTTGGTTTGGGGGTTTTCCTATGAAAGAATTCAAAAGAATTTTAAGTAGTGCAAAGGTGTTATTTGGAAAAAGGTCTTTTGTAGCCAGAAATTAATTTTTATAAGTGTTGGTTCCTGGAAGAATACAATCCTCCTTGGCATAGATACATAAACTGCTAATAAGAGTGGAAAATATGTGTAAAGATTAAACTAAGAAGTGATTATACTTAAGCTGTACAGGAGGCAGGAGGTTGGTTTTGGGTTTCTCCATTTTTAATCCCGAACTGGACCTCACAAAATTCTTCTGTGTGGATTTGTGCAAAATGGATGATTTTTTTTTTATTTTTTTTTTTAATTTATTTCTTTTCTTCTGGTGAGTGGCGGTGCAGCCAGAAATGCTGCAGTGTCTGTGTGTGTCTTGTTTTAAAATAAAACCTGAGTGCACACGCCCAGCCTCTGTAATATTGTTGAATTGTGAATTCCTGTAGTGTGCTGGCTTCCTCAGATCAAGTTGGTTTGCAATTACTTGCTGAAATGGTTGGGCTGAAGTAATAGACACCCATAATAATCTGTTGAGGAGTGAGCTGCAATGATCTGTGGAGACTGGTAAATAAGATGCAGAAATACCAGCTAAAACTATTCTGACATTGTTTCCCTTCTAGTGATAAAGATTTAAGCTGCCACCATAAATGTGTTGGGTTTTTTTCCTTCTGCTGTGAGAATGGGCTTGTTTGTGGTTGCTCTCCCAGTTGGAAGAGCCGTTAACTGCAGTGGTTCCATCTGGTTGAGGTTGGGATGGGATCCTGTCATCTGTACACGGAAATAAGAGCTCGTGCACGAGGGGACTGGAGCTAGAAATCCACGTTGCTTTTTCCTAGCGTGTCTGTGCAGAGCTGGGAATTTTCTGGCTGGAGGAGTCTCCGGGAAAGTTGCTGACCTGTGGAAGTCGTGCTCAGGAACGTGGTGTTTGCGTGTTGAGTCTCTGGTCTGGGTGATCTGCTGGGGGGAGGAGAGGAAGGGAAAATGCTGTCCTGGGGTTTTTGCTGCTGGCAGGATAAGGCGGGTACAGTGAGAATGGTCTTTTAGAGTGTTTCTTTGCAGGGTTTTTAGCTGTGGTATGTTTAGGATTCCATTTGTCCTCTTCCAGTCAGAAAGCTGAAAGATTGGTGGGGCAGCTCCTCAGCAGTGGGTGTTACGTACGTTGTGAGAAACCTCCTTTCAAATACCACTGCCATTGTCTCAGGACTTTTTTTTTGCAGTCAGCACAAAGCAGATCAGAAAGGAGGTTGTTTTCCCTCTTTGCTTGATGACTTGATAATTGATTTCTCACCTGACTATGAAAATCTTTATCTGGGTCATTGTTGTTAGTGAAAACAACCCAGAATTTGGAAAAAGAATTTGGAGCTATTTGTTTTCTAGCACAGCCTGAAGGAACCGGCAATTCCGCTCTTTGGAAATCTCCAGTCAAGGTGATCCAGCTCCCTCAGGCCTGCCAAGTAGCAGTGCTCTGATGAGGTCAGAAATCGATGAGGTTTCTCTGCTCCAGATGAGTTCCATGAGGTCAGCAGCTAGGAAAGCCAGAACACTTTGTTCTCTTGGTGCCTTTACTGGGCCTAGCTGCCTTTGCAGCCGCTCGCTGAGAAGATATTTTGCATGTGTGAGTCAAGCGTGTTTATTTTCCAGTCTTCTTATGAAAATCCAGGCTCGTGTTCCTTCTGGGCTCTGTGAGTGGTACCCAACCTTCGTGCTTGATCGGGCCCTACGATGAGGTCACAGCTTGCTTGGTTACCACATCTCCTGGCGACGTCAAATGGGATGTCCTCATTACGAAGTGCTTATTTCAGAGGGTAAACCACTAGGATGTGAAGTCAGCACCCTTAATACTAGAGAAACTAGTTCTAGAACAAATGTTTTTCAGTATTCTGATTTCTGATTTTCCTTCCAAAAAGCAAAGTGAGGGAAGGAAGAGGAAGAAGTCAAGCAGTTTGAAAACTGCTGCAGCTCTGTGACTTTGTACCTCCTGAAATGTTTTAGTTTCTTCTGAAGTTGTGGCTTAACTTTGAAATTGGTGGTGTGATGGTTGTTTTTGGAATTTGATTTTCACTGATGGGTTGTTGGTGCGGGGTTTGGGGATTCTCTTTCCCAGGTGAACTTTCGTGGAAGGGTTTTTCTGTTTGTGCTGTTATCTCTAGTAGAAGCATAGACTGGCTTGGGTGGGAAGGGACTTTTCAAGGTCATCTGGTCCAACCCCCCTGCAGGGAGCAGGGACATCTGCAACTCGAGCAGGTTGCTCAGAGCCCCATCCAACCTCCCCTGGGATGGTTCCAGGGATGGGGCAGCGACCACCTCTCAGGGCAGCCTGGGCCAGGCTCTCACCGCCCTCAGCAGCAACAATTTCTCCCTTCTCTCTGCTCTAAATCTCCCTCTTTGAGTTTAAACCCATCCCCCCTTGTCCTGTCCCAACAGGCCCTGCTCCAAAGATTGTCGTGCTAAAAAGATGTGCTCACTTCTGATGAGAAATAATGTGGTTTTGTACGTTTTTGCTGGCGGGGAACTGGTGAGGGGGTAGATTTGGCAGCCGTTAGGCCCAGGGTGCCATGAGGTACAGCAGCTAATGAGTGAGATTGCTCAAAGTTTTTTGGGCTACTGTGTTGCTAATTCTCTGTGTGGGAATTGTTTGTTGGGTTGTTTTTTAAAATGCTTTTAGGCCTTGTGAGTACAATAACTTGATTGTACTGAAGAAAGCAAAGTGCACGGGGATTTTTGGCATGGGTGGCGAATTCCCTAGTTAGATACTGTGTGTTAATCTTCTACCCAAAAATATGAGAACGGGAATTGGGGATGTTTGGTTTGTTTCATGGAAGGAGGAAGGTTTACTTTGCAGTTCCTTTGAAGGCAGTGATAGTTAACGTGTGAGATGACAGGGGAGGTTTAGGTTGGAGCTGAGGAACAATTCCTTCCCCTCCAGGGTGGTCCAGGCCTGGCCCAGGCTGCCCAGGGCAGGGCTGGAGTCCCCCTGATCCCTGGAGGAGTTTCCAAGAGCTGTGGTGCTGAGGGACAGGGGTCACTGGTGCCCTGGCAGGGATGGGGCAACGGTTGGACCTCAGGATTTTGAAGGTCTTTTCCAACCCAAACCGTTCTGCGATTCTGTGGCAGAAATCTCAATCACAGCTTCGTGTGCGTGACACAAGTTCTGGTATATCCTGAGTGGTTTTATGGTGAGGATCAGATAACATCAAATATTTGCTAATTTTGTTTCCAAGATGCTGTTGCTTTGATAAAGAGGGGTACTCCTTATAGCCCAGCGTTGTTCTGTGTTCTCTCAGACTGGGTTTTGGAGCATTTCAGAAGCAGCGCTTTTTATTTTTTTAATTATCCGTGGGAGATTGAGGAGCCTTGACCCTGTCGTGCAAATAGGAAACTAGGCCCAGACCAAAGAGAACTGCCTTTCCCATCCTCTGAACCTCAACTGATGGCAGCTCTGGGAATCCACTGGAAAAATTAGGTGCCAAATGGGAAAGGAAGGGCAGTGGGAATTCGGTGCCTGACTCTTCGTTACGCCTTTTCGTGTGATTTACGACAAGAATTTTCAGTGGGATTGCTTGGGAATGCTGTAGTGCACGCAACACCGAGACATTATTGGGAAGGTTTTGGAAGGCCAAGACGCCTTTTTGATTCACAGACTTCTTTGGATGGTTAAAACCCCCCCTGAGTGTTGAAAGCCATTTGGAATTGTTTACGGGCCGATACCCTGTTATTATCTATTTCAATGATTTAAGCTTTGAGAGGAGCAGCAGAATTACCCATGTTGCTCAACGGCTGCACCTCGGCGGTGACAGCACTATCCTCCGAATAGGAGCTGGCATATTTTTCAGAATTTAGCTTTTTAGCTGCTACACTTCAATAGTATCTAAAATTCTGCTTAAGCAACCCTGAGAGGGTGCCTTTGTCCAGGGATCCCTGTGCCTTCCTGTAAGAAGTGGGGGGAAAAAAAGGTTAAATACGTAATTTTTACTGTGCTCAGGGCGAGAGTTTCATTTAACACTTTGTCTAATACGACTCAAATTGCAGGTAGATAGTAAATTAATTTGGTTTAGTGCATTTTGCTTTTTTAGTACTGCTGAATATGTGTTTGTACATGAAAAATAAATATTGACTGAAGGTGAGGCCAGGCTGGGAGCCTGATGATGACTTTTGCAAGCATCTGCACCTTTTAGACAATTTTTTTTTTTTTCCTCCCTTGTCCATAGTGTTTCAGTTGCGTCGAGTGATTAAAAAGAGTCCGAATTTCAGCGCGTAAAACTGAGAAACAAAATATTTTCTGTAAATCTGGAAACAATTTCTTTTCTTTGCCTTTTTATCTCTGCTTGTGTGTCAATACTTCAGTCTTACACGTTTAGAGACTGTTCCAGGTTAACCTCTGGAAATGATATTTCTTGACTTTGTAGATTTTTTTTTTCCACACATTCTATATTCTTTTTTATGCAGCTAGGAAATGGTAGGATGATACAATTAAGAAAATGGGTCAAGTTGGGTGGCTACTTTTAAACTAAAGGACTGAAAGTTCCTGAGGAGCTTCACGGGGCTCGTTCCTGTCAAGCCCTCAATGTGCAGCAGACAAGATAAGGGGTGTCTTCAGGGACCCTCCTATCAAAGGACTCCACAAAACCCACCCCTGGAGCAGCCTTAGGTCTTGAAATGCTGCTCCAAAAACCTCTCAAAACCTCCGAGTTCAAGTGGTAGAAGTTAGGATGGGTAAAAAGAAATACCCCGAATGATCTTAAATTAGGCATCAGATCCAAGATGAGAATCGGGATCTTTATTCTGGGGCCCTTGTGATGTTGATTTGGCAAAGAACGGGGCAAAAAAGCACTTCAACAATTATTATTCTCGAAAAATAAATGTGGTGTCGTTGTTTTAAGGAAATGAGATGTTGCTAATATCAAGTTTTCCAATTCCATATCTAATAAATGTATCTGTTGCCTGTTCATGAGTTGAACACTCGGAATAACTTCTAGTTGTGGTGGGAATTCTTTATTTTCCTTTAATTTTTGTATAATAAAACAAGTGCAGTGTGTGTGTGATAGATATTGAAAGACTTCATTGGGAGTGGGATATTTTTTTTTTTTTTTTAATTTTATTTTTTTTTACAAGACTGTACAGAACATTCTGGTAAGGTGGGAGAAGCTCAGATTTCTGGATTATGATAATAAATATCAACCTTAATATTTGTTAGCAGCTTTATTCACTGTGCTGGACAAAATTCACGTCTTAAGTTTTCCTCTTGTTTTGTTTTTCTCTCCCAGTAAATATAATTTCGGCCAGGCAATTAACTGGATGTGGACGTTTCAGCCACTTGTTCCCAACATCCACCTACCAACACATGAAAATGCATAAGAGGATTTTGGGACATCTCTCATCTGTTTATTGTATAGCCTTCGATCGCAGCGGCAGAAGAATCTTTACAGTAAGTTTAAAAACAGGACTTTTCTTGGGAGATTCCTTTGCTTGCCTTGATTTTTTTTTTTGATTTTTTTTTTATTTTTTTTTTCCCTTTCTTGAGTCCTGCAACAACCTCTAAGTCCCTGATTGAGATGCAGACTTGGCTTCCAGAATAAGAAGGGATGAAAAATCTTGAACTGTATGGAAACCCCATCTCTCTCTGTGCTCATTTACACTTGGCTTGGTGTTTAAAAATTGCTCACGGCTCCCGTAGACTGAAACTTTGTCAGCTCTTTCCTTCCCCACGTAGAACCTTAGAGTGGGGTTGTTCTGGTCCAGAGCCTGCGACCCTCACGTGAAACACATTTTATTTATCATGGTTTGTTTTTTTTGCTGAATGGCACCTGCAGTATTTTGGGATTTGGAATTAATTTACGTGCTGTTTGCTGGGTTAAATCTTAACACTTATTTTAGAACTACACGATACCTTCTGATAAGCTTTTGATTTCAGTAAAAATCCTTTTCATTTCAGTAAAAACTCAATGAAGAATTGAAAACCTCATTACTTCGTCCTCAGTTACTCCTCTGCTAAATTTCCTTTCTAGAATTTGTAGCATTTCAGTGACTAGATGAATATTCTTTGAATTTTTTTTTCCTCCAGAATGTATTTGCAAACATTTCTGTGATAGCGCCTTTGCTTTCCTTTGTACGTATTTAAAAATTAACAGAATTTTTTCAATTTAATAATGCATTTTTTAACTGCTAGTCCCTGTCTTGTATTGTCTTTGCCCTTATCTCTTGTCACTAGGAGTTCAGAACCAGATTACCTGGCAGACTAATTGCTGTCGTCGTATTCTTGCTCTCTTCTCCACTCCTTATAAATTGGACAAAGAAAAATGTTCTTAATGGTGATGACTCTGGGTCCTAGTGAGGGCTCTCCCTTTTTTCTTTACACCATAAAGAAATCTTCCTCATCTGCAGTTCTGTGGAGAACGGGAAGTGATTTGTGTTCGAGTTTAGCTGCAGTTAGTAAAATGTCATTTGAAGTCAGGCGGTGTTGATATCGCGGTCGGTTTTATCGCGTTAGGTTCTGAATATCTAGCAGCAATCCCAGCTCTGAGTATTAATACTCTCTGTAGCCTCCAAATATTGGAAAGCTCTGTGAATATTTGGCAATATTACAACTGAGTATGAAATGAGGTAGTTTATTTTATGGATAAAAGTATTTCACAGTGGTCTCTGTTGGATGGGCTCTTGAATTGAGTCGAGTCCTGTCCTGGACTGAAATCTGCCTGACACAGCATTTCAGTCGCACATGTTGTTGCTCTTTTTCCTTAAAGCTTAAGTCTTATGATGACTTTGATTTTCACAACCGGCTTAATCCGGCTCGCAAAGATAAATATGTCTTTTGGTAGAATGTAACAAAACATTTTGTCTGCTTAAATTTACCTTAATCATTACAAAACTGTCATCAGAGGAGTTGTGTTACCACTGGTAATTACATCTTAGTATGAAACATCAGTGGCTTCTGGAGGGAAGGGATCCATCCAGAGGGACCTGGACAGGCCGGAAAGGTGGGCCCAGGCCAACCTCATGAAGGTCAACAAGGCCAAGTGCAAGGTCCTGCATCTGGGTCGGAGCACCTCTCCTATGGAGACAGGCTGAGGGAGCTTGGTTTCTTCAGTCTGGAGAAGAGAAGGCTGCGAGGAGACCTTCTGGTGGCCTTCCAGGGTCTGAAGGGGGCCTACAAGAAAGCTGGGGAGGGACGACTTAGGATGTGTGGTAGTGACAGGACAAGGGGGAATGGATCCAAACTAGAGGAGGGCAGATTTAGATTGGACGTTAGGAAGAAGTTCTTCCCCAGGAGGGTGCGGAGCCGCTGGAGCAGGTTGCCCAGAGAGGTGGTGGAAGCCCCATCCCTGGAAGTTTTGAAGGCCAGGCTGGATGGGGCTCTGGGCAACCTGCTCTAGTGGGAGGTGTCCCTGCCCATGGCGGGGGGGTTGGAACTCGATGATCTTCAAGGTCCCTTCCAACCCCAGGGGACGATTCCCAAACTCCAGTAGTTGTGCCTCTCTGAGATCCCACTGAAATTGCTCTTCTGGTGGATTCCTGCCACGATGCTGCTTTAGATACTTGTTCCCCTTCGTGCGCGTGTGCGCTGTGGACACGTAAACCGTGTGCGTTATTTTATATAACCTGTGGGCGTTTTTCTGTGGCATTAGGGGTCAGATGATTGCTTGGTCAAAATCTGGGCTACCGACGACGGGCGCTTGCTCTCGACGCTGCGAGGACACTCGGCTGAGATTTCTGACATGGCCGTGAACTACGAGAACACGCTGCTCGCCGCCGGCAGCTGTGACAAAGTCGTCCGAGTGTGGTGTCTTCGAACCTGCGCCCCGGTCGCTGTGCTGCTGGGCCATTCAGCTTCCATTACTTCCATACAGGTAAAGAATAACGTTTGGGTTTTTTTCCTGAACTTTTGAATTAAAGTGGTAGCTAAGAGTTGTGGGTTGGCAATCGGGGATAAAACATCTTTTTGTCTCTGACAGCGTAGGTTTGCCCAAACTCAAGGGTGTTGTTTCCTGCCAAACTCAATCATAGAGTTGTTCTAGTTGGAAGAAACCTTCAAGATCCTGGAGTCCCAGCACTGCCCCATCCCTGCCAGGGCACCACTGAGCCCTGTCCCTCAGCACCACATCTCCACACCTTGGAAACCCCTCCAGGGATCATGGGGACTCCAGCCCTGCCCTGGGCAGCCTGGGCCAGGCCTGGACCACCCTGGAGGGGAAGGAATTGTTCCTCAGCTCCAACCTAAACCTCCCCTGGGGCAACTTGAGGTCCCTTCCTCTTGTCCTGTTGCTTGATTCCTTGGGAGCAGAGCCCCACTCCCCCTGCCTCCAACCTCCTGTCAGGGAGTTGTGGAGAGTGAGAGTCTCCCCTGGGCCTGCTTTTCTTCAGGCTCAACAAGCTCAGCTCCCTCACCTGACTTGTCCTCCAGACCCTTCCCCAGCTCCGTTGCCCTTCTCTGGCCACGCTCCAGCCCCTTTATGTCCTTCTGGGAGGGAGGGGCCCAAAACTGAACCCAGAATTTGAGATGTGGCCTCCCCAGTGCCCATCACAATACAATTTTGTCTGATTTCAACTATACTGACTTGAAGATGATTGTTTTGGAAACATTTTAGAACCTGGGTTTGTGATCTGTGTATTATTTGTTTGTATGTAAGTTGTTTGTGTGTATGTACACAGTCCTCACAAGCTTTTTGTGTGAAAATACTCGGCCGTGGCTTTTTGAGGAAACAGGGCTTGATTCCTTCAGCAAATTAGCAGCTAGCCAGAAGATTAAAGGTATCCTTGCAGTTCTGAAATTAAAGTGAGAGATTTCAGAGTCAAAAGATTTCCTGCTCCTTAAAGAGGCGGAGGAGAGCTTCAGGAAGAGGAAGGGAGCGGGAGTCCTACTGTGCTGAGGTTCTTCCTTGCATGCAGGAATCATTTTTTGTCTTTGTTTCCATTTTTGATGCAGTTCTGTCCTAGCAGGAAGTATTTCCTTATCTTGTTGCCGCACTAAAAAGATCTAGGCGTGTTTCATTCTCCAATTTCCTAACTTTTGTGTGCTAGAAACCAACCCCTGATACAAAATAGCTGCAAAATGTAGATATTTTCCATTCCTCGGCTTTATTTTTATGGAATTTCAGGTTCTGTGCTCATCCCTGACGCTGCTCTCCATACTCCTGGGGAGAAAACCAATGTATTCCTGAAAAAGATTCTTGTCAACGTCCTTTTACAAGTTTCCAGCGTGTAAGGGGAGAAAGAAATCAACTGGTTTAACTGTTACAACTTTCTTTCTAGTTCTCTCCGGCAAGGAAAGGAACAACACGATACCTCACTTCTACTGGTGCTGATGGAACAATCTGTTTCTGGCAGTGGCATGCAAACACCATGAAATTTAAGTAAGGCTGTTGAGATAATTCTAATTACCTTAAACGACAAGTTTGATTTGAGCTTTAGCGTGGAGGAGAATGCTGAGATAATTATATAAGGGCGCGTTGCTTCGCAATAAATGGGTTTTTTGGGATATGTTCTCCCCTAGACCTGCTGTGCCTGGGTGCCACAGCAGGTGTGGGGCAGGGAGTGTGTCCTCCTCTGTTGGGGAGCCCATCGCACTGCAAACCAGAGGGGGACCAGAGGTCAGGGCTGTTATTTCTGGGGTTTGTGCTTTTGCAAGGCAGTGGTGTGGAAGAACTTGCAGCTTTGGTGTCTGTGAATAAATCCTTGTCCAAAATGTATAGGCAGAAGAATTTATTTGCTTTTCATCAGAAGAACACACTTAAGTAGATGACATCAAACTCCTATTACAAAATCCCAGCGTGGTGGGGTTGGGAGGTCCCTCTGGAGCTCATTGGGTGCCCTGCCCCCTGCTCCAGCAGGGTCACCCAGAGCAGGGGGCCCAGCAGCGCAGGGTCCAGGCACCTTTGGAATCTCTCCAGAGAAGGAGACTCCCCAGGCTCTCTGGGCAGCCTGGGCCAGGCTCCAACCCCCTCCCACCAAAGAAGTTTCTCCTCCTGCTCCCAGGGAACCTCCTGGGTTCCAGTTGGTGCCCGGTGCCCCTTGTCCTGGCGCTGGGCACCCCTGAGCAGAGTCTGGCCCCAGCCTCTCGCCCCCCGGGGGCCCTTGAGCTCTTGCTCAGCCTTGCTCAGCTCCCCTCTGGGGCTGCTCTTCTCCAGCTGAACAGCCCAGGGCTCTCAGCCCTTAGTCTCAGAGTAATGGATTTACCAGTTCTACTTAAAATAGATTTGAATTTCTGTGCATCACAATAAATAAGTTAAATAATCTTTTCCATTTAGAAAATGCTGGGTTTCTTGCTAAACCAAGAAAGAAAATCATTCTCAACTAAACTAAAATGAAAAATAAGTTCTAACAAACTTAGGTGAGAATTGTGAAATAAAGAGATTTAGGTTGGGCTTATCAACCTTAACCTGCTGAGCTGCAGTGCACTGTTCTTGTTGAATGGCATCCAAATAAAGTAAGGAAAAGTAAAAATCGTGTTGTTCCACACAGGGATCGCCCTGTAAAGTTTGCAGAGAGGTCCAGGCCTGGAGTTCAGATCTCTTGTTCATCGTTCAGTTCCGGTACGTACGCGCCGTAAGGTAGCTGGAAGTAGTTTATGAACTAGAATTCCTTTAGTGGCAGGACTGTTACTTCTTTTTAAATATTGGTATTAAAAAAGTGGCTTTAAACCCCTTTTCAGTGAATTGTAACACTGTCAAATAGCGAGTATTTGAAATGTTCCTTGCTAAGTGTCTGCCTCGAGCTGCTTTTTCCCTTTTTCTTCTATAATTTAAGCTAAAACCTCTTGACCGCTTCCAAGGGAGACTCTGCTTTTACTCTGTTATTTTGCACATCAGAGATTGTTCTTTGTAACGTCCTTGTAAGGTTTTATCTCGTCAAATTTTTGCGTGACAAGTTCTTGAAATCTGGCGAACGAGTGGCCTCCGTTCAGAGGTTACACTTCTGCGAATCTCCCAAATTTGGTGGCGTTCTGGGAGGATCAGGTCAAGGTGTTTGAAAATATCCGTGTCACAGATTTGAAATCTCAAAAATAGTGATTTTTTTTTTTTTTTTTTAACAAAATTCTGTAATACCTGATTAATTTTTGCTGTCTGGAATCTGTTGTAGAGCCGGGTGTCCCTCACCCACGTTCATTTTTGAAAAACCAGAAATCCTGAAATAACTAAACCCGTTTTTGTGCAGTAAACGACAAGATAACACCCTTTCTGTGCAGTATTGTAAATATCACAAACATTGCAAGAAAACAACTTAATCCCTGACTCCTGACTCAGCAAGAATATCTCTGATGTGTGTCAAATTAGATACTGAATCCACACTTAAATATTTCCTTTGATCTTTATCAGTGAGAATGGGAAACTATTCCCTAGTTTTCCACATAGGCTGATGGAGAGCGCTGTGGTGATTTCTGAGGGAAAAGTGGAAGAGTTTGTTGAATTTATGTCAAACCTTGGAATATTCTCTTCCTTTGGTCAGAAAGGTTTGCAGCTGGAAAATGTTGTAGAGCTCATAGTTATGGTTGAGCTGATTTGGGCTGAGGAAATACAGATTGAAGTCGGAGCTGCCAGGATGGATGTTTTAATTACCCTGAAATTTTCTGTACTTTTCCAATAACACAGGAATTAAAAGAACTTGTTCCTTGGGTGGCCTTTCTTCTCACGGAAATCACTCTCTTTTTTAGGTGGCATGTTCATTGCAACGGGTAGTACTGACCACGTGATAAGAATTTATTATTTGGGCTCAGAATCTCCAGAGAAAATGGCTGAGTTAGAGTCTCATACGGTAAGAGAAAAACCAGAAAGCAAATCTTTTTATTCCTCCCCCCTATCCTGCTTTACCTTATTTCAGGAACTTAAATTTTGTGCAGCCTATTCCACTTGTTTTCTGTCTTAAGAGTTGAATTGGCTCTCAAGACTCTGGTATTTAAATGCCTGGAAATCTGTGGTATGTTTATTTTTAAATTCCTCTGAGGCAGGAGATGTGTGCAAAATATGCTTTATGTGTTTCATTCCCCCAGGAAGCTGAGGGGCTAGATGATTTTACCATATTCTTGAAGAAAACGCCTGTTGGAATGAGGAATTAAAGCAGTTTTCATGCACAGTGTCATTTTTCCTATTACATTTACCGTTGAGTATTTAACTTTAGTTGTGCCCATAAATCCGCATAACAAGAAAAAACAAAGTAATTCTGGGTTTAGAGCATGCAGTCAAACTTCAGATCGTGATCGTAATTTAATTTAGAAACTAAAGCAAGCTTAAAAGCATCCTTTTCTCAGGTAGTGCAGAAAGCTTCTCGTAAAAATTCAAACTAATTTAAATATTCTGATGACTTTCAGTGTCGGTTTTCACCTTTGAGGCTCGAGAGCTTTTATTAAAACCATCACATGTCTCTGTTTTAAATGAAACCCCATAAAGAAGCATCAGTAAAACTGCCTTAAATCTTTCTCCGTTTCTTAGAGAGAGCAGGTGATGACTGCATTATTTATGAGGTGCATGGTAAACAATATATATCATAAAGGCAAGCTTCTAGCAACGCTGGTAGGGCTGCCACTTGCGAGGAGATCGGACCATTTATCTCTGAACCCTAATAGCCCAGCTTCCCACATTTAACATTTTCTAGATTCATCTAAATGGATTCCTGGGTCTCCCATTTAAATCTCGGAGCACCAAGCCAACAAATCTCACAAGTATTTTGCTCAGGTTTGGAAGAAACTGTAATTCTTTTAATTTTTGAAAGCCTACTCCTCTTATAAAGCCCAGACTGC
The DNA here is from genome assembly GCA_013396935.1 of Baryphthengus martii. Lineage (NCBI taxonomy): Eukaryota > Metazoa > Chordata > Aves > Coraciiformes > Momotidae > Baryphthengus > Baryphthengus martii. The sequence continues at coordinate 11,770 of VWZK01000793.1, read as the reverse complement.
TGTCAGCCCGCCCCTGCAAAGCATCCCCAGTTGGACACTGGTTTATCAGGAGCTGCAGTGGGAGTAAAGACAGCGAGTGGTTGTAGCCAGCACAAGGATTTAGCAAAATGCAACAAGGCAAAACCGTGTCTAAAACAGAACATTTGTTTCTCAACAATTTAAAAGTGGAAGTACAGCCAAGGTTTGCATATTTTTTTTAATTTTTTTTTTTTTAAATGAAATATTTTGATGCACTTTTAGGTCTAAAAATGGCAAACCTGCTACCATCACTGCTCTGGAGTTTTCCATCTCAGTGTTGAACACAATATGTCCGGGGAGATTTTAACCTCAAATGTGACTTGAATTTATAAGATAATCTGTTGTAGGAGACGTACGGGAAGGTGCAATTTGCTAAATAGAAACTCACCCGTAAAATCTTTTTTGGATGAGCGTTTTGATTTCCAAAGCACTTACTACTATTTTTACTTCCTCTCTTTTATTTAGGACAAAGTAGTTGCGGTCCAGTTCTGTAACAACGGTGACAGGTGAGTGACTGTCCTGGGATTATGACACAAGAAAGATGGTATTTAATTTTCCAAATACCTTCTCGGAGAAAAATTGCTGCAGCAGGAGCAAATGGGCTCTAATCAATCTTAGACAAATTGTTTAAAGTATATTGCAAGATGTGTGTCATACCCACGGACTTGGACTGGCTGTCCTCTGCTGGAACAACAGAAATATTCTGTAATTGTGCTTTGTGGGGTTTTTTGGTTTGTTTGGGTTTTTTTCTGTAACAGAGAAAATTGGAATCCAAATTTTGTATAATTTCTGTGTGAGAGTGTCTTGCTTGTTAGTGACAGAAGGGGTTATTTCTGGAGCGAGTGCCTTATAATAAATGTACTTCAGAACAAAAGTTAGAACTGTCACACAGATGGTCTGCAGGGCCTGTTGGGACAGGACAAGGTGATGGGTTTAAACTAAAAGAGGGAGACTGAGACTGGAGATAAGGGAGAAATTGTTGCTGCTGAGAGTGGTGAGAGCCTGGCCCAGGCTGCCTAGAGAAGTGTTCGCTGCCCCATCCCTGGCACCATCCCAGGGGAGGTTGGATGGGGCTCTGAGCAACCTGCTCCAGTTGCAGATGTCCCTGCTCCCTGCAGGGGGGTTACACAGGATGACCTTGAAAGGTCCCTTCCCACCCAAACCAGTCTGGGATTGTACGATACTCTGAACTCACCGGTGTTGGTTGCTGCCACCTGTCCAGAACCAGCTCCAGAGGCACAGTCTTAAGACCGTTAGGTCTTGATGGCCATTTCATTGGTCTGCTTTAGCATTCATAACATTTTCCTTTTCGTACCTGCCAAATACACGATTTTCTAGGCAAACACAGGAATTTCCAGTTAGTGAGTTTAGTTGATAACAAAGAATCCTGCGGTCTTAAAGTTCCTGAAGCAAACCATCCCAACCTGCAGAGCTTTCAGGTTTGAAAACCGTGCCACGGCAAGACGTTGTCTCTTCTGTAGCCATTCAAGTCAGGATGATCCTGATCCAATAATGTAATGAAGGTGCCTGGAGACGTGTCCGTGTGTCCAGCTTCTGCAGCGCTGGCCGTGCTGGGAGAGCAGTGTGACAAGCTTTGATTAGTGACCGCCGGCAGGACGTGGCTGGCTTTACACCAGGTTCTGCTCAGATTGTGCTTGGCAGGAGCTTGGTTCAAAGGATGTGGCCAAACTGGAGCCTTCCAAGCAAAACTGTGGCTTTGCCAGTGGAACTGCACCTGTACTGGGAGAGCTGTGTCCTGTAAAATTCTGTGGGAACGTCCTGGTGTAGTTGTGTTAACGGTTCTTTCCAAGGGGAGGTCTCACTGAGGGTATTAGGTCACATAATCACTGAAAATCCTATGCCAGAGTGATGATTTTAGTGGAAAAAGTCCTAGCTGCTTTTTATTTTAATATAAAGAAGTAAAAATAAGAAGAAAATAAACTTGTGACAAGCATTTTTAAATCCTTTTCCGTCACAATGAAAAAACTCAGATCAGGGAGGCCGAAAAGGTGAAAGAATCACTTACTAAAATGGCGCCGCGTTGCATTGTTCACGTTTAATTTACTTTTTTTTTAGCATTTTTTACAATTACTTGATATATAAATGGAATATACTTTTAAAAGGTGTTTACTGCCCTGGGAAAACACATCACTTGAGGAGCTTCTTTAAAAATTCTTCCACGGACATTATTTTGGTGACCATGACAGTTTCCATGCAGTTAAATGCACTTGCTGGATGCTTGACTTTTTGAAACGAGGAGGAGTTTAAAAATGAAACTACTCTACAAGCAGAGCTACCTACTTGTGTCCAACTTGGCTATTTCCCTCCTCTGTCTTCACCCTCTCCCTGAGTTAACGAATGGTAATTTATGCGCGACTCTTGGCACGCGCTTTCTTTTTTCTTCGCTGCCGCTACGAACTTGCTCCAGAGATTTGCTGATGTCATGAAAAAAAAAGGGGAATGTGCAGCTTGTATGAATTATGACCTTGAAGTCAGCCCAAGGCCATCTGCCAGCTGGAGCCGAATGGAATGAATGCGGTGGGGTATGAACTCTTCCGTACCCGACGAGATCTGATAGGAAAATTGTAACCTCGCCGTCTTTTCATTACGTTCTCTAGATCAGAGAGGAGCAAACAATAGAAAGAATAAGTGTTAGGGGGGAAAAAAAAAAAAAAAAAAAAAAAGATGAAATCTGTTCTTCTTGCTTCTGCGCTCGCCAGCGGGTTGTAGCTGCCTGTTTCCTTTGGCCGCAGCTCGTGGAGGTTTTACGAGTCGTTAAACTCGCCGATGTGTGGGCGTAGGTAGAGTGAGACAAGTATATATACACAAATATACCCTTCTAGGTATATATCTATGTATAGATGTGCATGTTGCAGAAGGACATCAAAGTTTGGGTTTGTAGGGACCTTTCCCAAGGTGAATAATAGTCCTCTGGTGAGCTCCTGAATGTTCTTGTCGTGGGATTTATCAGGCCCACGCTGCTGCTGAGGCTGGAGACCTCCATAGCAGCGAGAAAAAGAGATCCTGAGGTGGGAATGGGAGTATTAGACCAAAAGCAACGGTGACTTTATGACTTATTTTTCTTTCTCTTTTTTCTCCCATAGCTTAAGATTTGTCAGTGGAAGCCGAGATGGAACAGCAAGAATATGGCACTATCATCAGCACGACTGGAAGAGTGTTGTCCTGGATATGGCTACGAAAATGACAGGGTAAAACAAACCAAACCGGAACACACTTCGTAGCACCATTTACACGCGAAGCAAAACCTTCCGCCACTTTGCAGACTCCTTCTCTGCTTCTGTTTCGAGTTAATTTTGGTGCGGTTCTTTGGGTATCGAGAATGCCCTGGCTCTGTCTGTTAAGTTACACAGTTAGTTAGCCCCTAAAAGAAAATATTAATATATCAGTAGTTCCCTACTCTGTAACGGTTGGAGAATATTTAGTATTTTACATATGAAATATAATGTCAAACAGCTCATCTCATGGAAAGAAGTTTTAATAGAACCTCATTGATCACAAGCTGTATGCTAAAATACATATATACAGTATCTTTGTTAACGTTGTATTTTTCTTGAAGTTTTCAAGTGAGAGGCAAAATACAACAATTTGGTTCTCAGGTTCAATTAGGGTTTCGAGTTTTTTCTCTTTGAGATCCTCAAGTGACTTCTGTAAGTGGCCTTGGAACTGAATATGCACCATAACCAAGAGCAGAAATGGAGAAATTCCATTAGGCCTTTTGCTTTGCAGAATTCTTTGTATTTCTTATAGTTACATTTTTAATAAGTTGGATATCCAAGTATGATTTGGATTTATTTAGCGGGTTCTTGCTCATTATAGAGTTTGCTCATTGATGCCTGATAAGGAAAATGCCTTGTAGGAAAAAACTTAATAAAACTGAACAGCTTGAAAGAAAGAAACGTAGGTTTTTTAGGGAAACAAAAGAGAAACTTAGGCTTTTTAAGGAAATAAAACTCTATAAATCTTAGTTGGTACTGAATATTTCCTGTTTTTTGCCACTACTGAAGCCTCCCTTCATTTTCCTGTATTTATCCAGTAGCCACAGTGGTGCCACCCTAATTTCATACGGAATTAGCGCTGTTAAGTGTTGCCAGATGTAGTCACTGATTGATTTCTTCTTTAAATTATTAATTTCCTTAGAAACAACGTAGCGTCTGGGGAGGACAAGGTGACTAAGCTGAAGGTTACTATGGTGGCTTGGGATAGATACGATGCCACCGTCATCACTGCAGTCAACAATTTCCTTCTCAAAGTGTGGAACTCATCCACAGGGCAGCTTCTTCATAGCTTATCCGTGAGTAAAATTCCAGTGGGTCATCCCAAATGGTTATCGGGTGATTCTGAAACTGGCTGGAGGCTGAACTCCTCTTGAGGAGGAGTGTTTTGTCCTGAAGTAAACCACCTGTCTTAGACTTACTGGGAGGAGCGTGGATCACGGGAGAAGGAGCCGATGACCAGAATGGTGGTTGTTGGCTGAGAAGGGAGCCCTTTGCAGGCCACCACTTGTGTCCAGATGGAAGGATTGCAGCTGTCCTGTCCTCGCTGCTGGTTCCTCCTTCCTCCCCCACCGTCTCCGTCTGAGCGGTGCTGAGCTGCAGGCCCAGGCACGCACAGAGTGGGCAGCGAGAATTCCAAGCCTCTGACAGAAATGTTGACTAAGTACAGTTCTAGTCTAAGATCTGGTGAATTGAGCTGTCATGGAGAGCTGCCTGAGCTGAGATGTCCTCACACTAAGTGCTAACATGTTTGGAGATCTTACCTGGAGGAATATTCCTTTCTTTTTCACGTTGCTTTTGTTGCAGGGTCACGATGATGAAGTTTTTGTTCTGGAGGCCCATCCGTTTGACCAAAGGATTGTGCTCTCGGCGGGTCACGATGGAAATATTTTTGTTTGGGATATAGACAAAGGAACAAAAATTCGCAATTACTTTAACATGGTAAGAATGAGCAGGGAAGGGTTTGGTTTTTCCACGTTGGTGTAAAACTGATCTTGAGGCAAAGGCAGTTTTCATTATATACCTGTTGCAACTAATGTTACAACAAGAGTAGGGGAGTTGGTCTCTTCTTCCAAGGAACAAGTAACAGGACGAGAGGAGACAGCCTCAAGTTGCACCAGGGGAGGCTTAGGTTGGACATGAGGAACGGTTTCTTCCCCACAACTGTTGTCCAACGTGCCCAGGGCAGGACTGGAGTCCCCCTGATCCCTGGAGGGGTTTCCAAGGCGTGGAGATGTGGTGCTGAGGGACAGGGCTCAGTGGTGCCCTGGCAGGGATGGGGCAACGCTGGGACTCCACGATCTTAAAGATCTTTTCCAACCTGAACAATTCTATGATTTCCTATTAAAAAAACCCAAACCTATACTCTTCAGAAAGTATTCCAAAGTATGATTTTGCAGCAAGTCTGTGATGAGATCTGTCACATCTGGTTAACACTCATGTGTACGGCCGTGGTCATCCCGTGGAGAAGATTATAGTGACTCCCAGGGTAGAGCAACGCAAACCAGTAAGGCTGTGTGTTGTAACACAGTGCTGTGGTCTGGGAAACGCTGCGGTTGGCTCCGTGCCGCGTTTATCTTAACGTGCCCGGTGCCAGGTGTATTTGGTTTGGTTCCAGCGCTGAGCAAATGCAGCTGTAGAGCTTCAAGGACCTGAGCTTGGCCTCCTGGCACTTGGGGCCGGGAAACCTGCTCATACGGAGCCAGCCCGTGTCTGAGATCTCTGGTGCAGGCTTGCCCTAGGTCTGCCATTAACATAAAATGTAGACTTCTAGGGAATTGTTTCGGAACAGGCATTAAAAGTGGTACCGAAATTTCAGGACAAAGAGAAAATGCCAAGTTTTTCTTCATTGTTCAGTGAAGCTTTAATAATTAAGCAGGAAAAAAAGTGCTGGTGTAAATCAGTCTTGAGCAAGATGAAAAATTACACAGAGTTAGGGTTAAACGCTTGTTTGGAGCACAGGGGAAATTTTTATTGCAAAAAAGGCCTGGTTGTGAAAGGAATTCTCTGGGCTTCTACACAGATCGAGGGCCAAGGCCACGGAGCTGTTTTTGATTGCAAGTTCTCCCCAGATGGACAGCATTTTGCCTGCACAGACTCTCATGGACATCTGCTACTATTTGGGTTTGGATGCAATAAATACTACGAAAAGGTGAGTTGAATGAGATTTTAAACTCTTCCGTGTCTGACCTGATTTTGTCTTGGAAGTGTTTGTGTTACGGTTCATTGCCTCACCCTGCCCCAGACAAAGTAATTAGATCATGAAGCAGTTGCTGTTGATCTAAATCAGAAAGATTTAGACAAGAGAATCTCTGGACAGGGGAACAAAGCACGAACTTTTATCAATTCACCTTTCTTGACTTATTTTACTATTGAATTTTTGCATCAGGCCCTGGTAACAAAACACGTTTGTGATGGGGATCTGTTCTCTGTCATAACATGTCTTCTGCTGATCCTTGGAGTCGGAGTTGTGGTTTAGGGCTTTGGGAGCCATTCCAGAGCAGCACAGGCAGCTGCAAATGGCCAGTGATTTATTTACTAAATTGCTTCTCTTGCAGATTCCAGATCAGATGTTCTTCCATACGGATTATCGACCACTGATCCGCGATGCCAATAACTACGTGTTGGATGAACAGACTCAACAGGCTCCTCACCTCATGCCTCCTCCATTCTTGGTGGATGTGGATGGAAATCCTCATCCCACAAGATTCCAACGGCTGGTACCGGGGAGGGAAAATTGCAAGGATGAACAGCTTATTCCTCAGCTGGGATATGTGGCTAATGGTACGCTCTGTAAAACTCATGCATAATAAATACGGTATCGAGCACCAGCTCCCTAGGATGGCCCTGCAAGGATGTGATTGTTTCAGTTGTCTTCTGAAACGAGCGGTTCAAGTGCAGTACAGAGACAGAAGAGGAGCTGGGGTGGCTTTATGGCCTGAAGGAGGCCTGTGGAATCAACTTGTGTTTATATTTTGACGTGTGGCCTGTGATTTTTAGGGTTTTATCGTAACTCCGCTTTTAAGCTTTGCCTCCATTTATTACGTGAGAGCAGAAAACCAGCTGCTGATCAGATGTTTTGCAGAGCAGGCGAATAATGGTGCACAGTTTTAAGTTTGGTTGCTTCTGTGGTGTTGAGGAAAACAGAAATTCGTCGTTTTATAAGCGGTTGTGGCTTTGTTCTTGTCAAGGTGACGGCGAAGTGGTCGAACAAGTCATCGGGCAGCAAACTAATGACCAGGATGAGAGTATCCTTGATGGAATGATCAGAGAGCTACAGAGGGAACAAGATCTGAGACTAATTAACGAAGGAGAAACTCTCCCAAACCCTCCACTCAACAGATCCCACTCTGTGAACGGAGGTAGGCGTCCCTGCGTTACCTCCAGTGCTTCTTTTCCTAAAGCACAGTGAGGTGCTAACCAAATTGTGTTGATGAAAGTTCTGAGGCTGGCTTTGAGGCACCTTTCTCTTGTTCTTCTGCACATTGTTAACCTCTGTCGAGCAAGTGACAGAGGAAATAGAAGTTGAAGGTGCAGCTGAAGCTGGTCTAACTGGGCTTTCTCTGATTACCTGGAACTGACTGTGATCAATTCCCGTTCCTAAAAAATAAACGTGAAGCTCACTGCATTGTCTTGGTGTCAGTCACTGCAGAGATGACACTTGGCAACTGCATGACATCAAGATAGCAGAATGCAATTAGAGAATGTCAGTGGAATAGGCTGTTGTGACAGACTAATAGCTTCCTGCTGCAGCGTAAATGCTGAGGCTGAGCATCGGTGTTTATAAAATAAACATGTCTGCGCTCTCTTAGAGTTCCTTCGAAAGCCTGAGATTATTCTCCTGCTAAGTGTTCTGCTACTGGGATTTTATTTTTAATACACAAAGTGATTAAAAATTAAACCCAAGCTCCATCAGATGCGAGCAGCTGACGGAGCACGGTGGATGCAGGAGAGCAGACGCTGTGGACTTGGGCTGCAAGTCATCCTGAGCTCTGAGGGGGAAGAAAAAAAAATAAATTACATCTGCTAATAAATTAGTTGTAGGTTAAATGACTCGTTACACATGTTTGAATTAGATTTCCTGGCAAAGCTCGTTAGGATTGCTACATTGGGAGTTGCTTGCCTTTAAATTCAAAAAGGATAAGGAATAATGTTAGCGAAAAATGCTGAAATTACACTCTTGTTTTGTTCTCAATTGGTGTTGTCAAGAAGGTGGCCTAGAAGCCAACTTCAATCCACGAGGAACCTTCTCTGCTTCTTAGGACAGGCTGAAGTGTGGGGCCGTCCTGCTTCTCCATTTTATTTGTGTGTCCCTGTGTTTGTGTGAAAGGGAATTTCCAGAGATGAGTGATACAGAAATTAAAGTAATTACCTTCCAGAGCTTGCATCCCTCAGTGACTTTGCCCCATGAGTTAATTAGAGCATGTCTAAGATACCTGATATTTAAGTAGCCACGGATTTTTATATAGATTTACACAACCACGAATGCAGTTTATTCCTCCTGTTAAATATACTTAACAATGTGGGAGTTGTGTTGATGCATTCCCAAAGGATGAGGTAAATTTAGGCAATGATTCTGATATTATCAGCTTTTTTTGCCTCACTTTGCCTCTTGAAGTGTCTGGTTTCTCCTGAGTGTATCTCACCCGTTGTGCCACCCGATTGAGAGCCCAGAGCGGGAGCGGTGCCTGTGGCACAGCAGATAAGCCTTAGAAATACAGAACAAATGGAGGGACAACAGAAACCCTTCAACCTTGCAGCAGTCTGTTATTTTAGATGTCAACCTCATCTCTTCTTGTACCGCAGAATTTAAGATGGGTGATTTCCAAGCCTTTAAACAGTTGACAAGACTTAGGTTTGAAGGTGCATTTTGGAGCTTTTTGTGGTAGGTGACACTCTTTGCTTGCCTCAGATATCTCTAGGACAGAGCAAACTACAGTGATGTTACAGTGGTTCAAGGCCAATACAGAAAATTATTCATCTGAAGCAAAAGACAAAGCCACTTAACACAGAATAAAAGGTTTTTTTTGCCAAAGAAATTCTCTGTGCAGTCCGTAAGCTTTAAATTCTAGATGTTTGTAGAGGTAAAGAAATTTTTTTTTTTTTCTTCCTTAGCTCTTCGAAGTCCAGGTTTGGATGTTACATCGCCACCAAACGTTGGTCTCCGGAGAAGTGGTCAGATTGAAGGGGTCAGGCAAATGCACCACAATGCTCCCCGAAGTCAAATGGCAACGGAGAGAGATCTCATGGCGTGGAGCAGGAGAGTCGTGGTGAATGAGCTTCCTCCAGGCATCAGCAAGTAAGATACTGAGGGAGACAGGAGAAAAGGATTAAATGGTATAATGATGCATGATTCTTCTGTACAGCTGTAAAAAAAAAAAAAAAGTTTTAAAATGATTTTTCAGAAATGGATTGGCTTTTTTGTTGACTTGTTTTGAAATTCAGATATTAGAAATTAGAGCGGGAGCCTCTGCTGGAAAGTTGAGAACAGGAATTCCTTCTCCTCCCAGTTGCATCTTTCTTTGGTAGTTCAAATACCACATTTCCCTGAAGCTTTATTAAAAAAAAACCAGACAAATCATTCTAATATGTTTCAGTTTACCTGAAAATAATTATTTATGCTCAACTAACAGGTTTGCTTCCTTAACTTGTGATTCCAGGAGTGGAGTTTGGGAAGACTTGTGCCCAGATTTCTTATAGCAAGGGAACCAGGAGCATTTTAATGTGCCTATTAATGAGACTGTTGAGTTGTGTGATGATTGATTGACTAAAATGGACGTTTCCTATGTATAATTAGGGTCCAGGAAGAATGTCGAGCTGCCAAAGGTGAAATTGAAATTAATTTGTACACTGTTGAAAAGAAGAGAAAACCGTCGCACACCTTACAGCGGGTGAGTGAGTTCACCAGGAGAACCTGAGAACCCCAAAACCAAAAAAAAGACAAACAAAAAGCCCTCAAACCAATTTAAAATGATTTAGAAGATCAATATGAAATGATTTAGAAGATTTGGAGATCTGGCTCTCTGGCTTTCTTCTGTAACTGTCATTTGTCTGCTTTCATGCTCTTAAGAAGCAGAGAGTGGTAAATCTCTATCTTTGAGGCTCCTGATGTTGGGAAAGGAAAAGAGCAGAGCCACAGTAGCTGGGCTTGTGGAAACTTGGAGAAGTATTAGAGGTGCCACACTTTTTAAATATTAGAGGTGCCACACTTTAAGTGGCTAGTTTTTATCTTATCCAGCAAGTATTTTTAAAGAAAAATTGGATTTTTCCCTAGCTTCCTTTCTAAGGACTGCTACTTTAAAAAGTGGAATTGATAGTGAGCCAAAACCCCACACCAGCATGTGCACTGGAACGAGCCACAAGCGTACAAAAGATATCTTTTAATTGCTAATTCTAGATTCCCCAGTTGTCATTTGTAACCGGGATACAGCAGCCACTGTAACAAGGCATCTCTTTGCTGTATGTAGCTCAGTACTCAGTCTGTAATCTCTGAATTTTTTGATCTCTCCTGTCTGGTGATCAAAGAACGATTACCAACCGGGAAGTGGAAGATCTTTGAGGAGAAACCAGCGGAAGCGGCAGCACGCCTACCAGACCCGCTCCACCATAGAGCACAGCCAGCAAGGAGCGGCTCAAAACGCACGGGCCCGGGAGGAATCAGACAGCTCCTCAGAGGTCTCCGTACATCAAAGAATTCTCTCAATGGGTTCCCTGTTCACCAAGAACGTGGTTTGACACCAGATGTGCCGACAGCGCTCTTAACGCTAAGGCTCCGAGTTTCTCCGCGTAGGGAGAAACGCTCGGATCGTTGAGGTTTTTTTTGGATGGGTGGTGTTGCTGTAGCGTGTTGATTTTGGAGGGGGAAGGAGCCTTTACCTCAATGCCAGTACGGTATTCAGAACTAAAAACTGGTTGGGTATTTTTGGAAATCTGAAACATTTTCAAGTCAATGGAACTGGGTTGTGTTGAAACCGCTTGCCGTTTTGGGATTTCGTACAGTACGTATGTTCTGGGTCATACTCGGGGCTTTCATTTCATCTACATCTGTAGCCTGCTGTGGAAAAGGATTGAGTATTGATACTAATCATTAATGTTGGCTAGGGAAGGGCTTAAAATACACCAGAATAAATAGAACTTGTTCTCACTGAGAAAGCACGTGAAGTAAAGAGAGATTGAACGTGGTCACTTTGTGAATGTGTGGAATGTACAGAATAGCTGCAAAGTTGCCCATTTGACACTAAAATTTACTAATCAAACACTTAAATAACTCATTTTGTGGTTCTAATACCGTTAAAATTCACATCTCTCATAGGAAATAAGTAAGTGTTTGATTATTAAATAAATTTATTAATCAAACACTTAAATAACTCATTCTGTGGTTCTAATACCATTAAAATACACATCTCTTTTATAGGAAATAAATGTTTGATTATTAAATAAATTTATTAATCAAACACTTAAATAACTCATTCTGTGGTTCTAATACCATTAAAATACACATCTCTTTTATAGGAAATAAATGTTTGATTATTAAATAAATTTATTAATCCAACACTTAACTCACTCTATGGTTCTAATGCCATTAAAATTCTAATCTCTTTTATAGAAAATAAATGTTTGATTAATAAATATTTATTAGTCAAACACTTAAACAACTCATTCTATGGTTCTAACACCATTAAAATTCACATCTTTTATAGAAAATAAATTTATTTATTAATAGAAAATAAATTTATTAA
>VWZK01000791.1:0-30195 GCA_013396935.1 Baryphthengus martii | reverse complement strand
CCGGCGGCTGCCGCGGAGGTGGCCCCGCCATTCTGCCGCCGGGGGGAAGGGGGCTTCTCACTGAAAAAGTGGGCCTTGTGCTTTGGGCTTGCCGTGCTGCAGCCTTGCTCGTGGCCATGAATGGCGAAGTAGGACTTAATTTCATCCCAGTTTCTTTCCCCCTTTTTTTCACCCTATCACCTGCCTTTCCCCCTCCCTCGCCTTTCTTTTTTTTCTTTTTTTTTTTTTTTTTTTTTTTTTTTTCTTCTTTCCTCACTGAGATTTTGGGGGCACCGGGGTGAGACCACAAAAATTCCTGCTCCTCAATTCTGTAGTCGGTAATGTTAGTATTTTATTATTCTGTCTAAGTCGAGGGAACCAGTGATGTGTAGTGGTCGAGTGGTTTTACGAATGAGGCATATGTATATGCTAGGCTTGGTTTTCTGGTTTTGTTGTGTTGGTTTGGTTTGGGTTTTTTTTGCCGTTGAAGAGGACATATAGTGAATAACCCCAAATTCTTTATGTTTTAAATGTGTAAACCTTATGTGGTGAACAACTGTGCTTCTTGTGCTTGTTTTATTCAGTCTGAAATACTGTTAGTTGTGGGGTAGATAACAGGAAACAAACTTAACTGAAAGAATTTGTGACAGGAAAAACACGGTGGGTGAATGCAGAAAGGAAAATAGTTATGCCAGGTATTTTCTAATGCTTGTATAAGGAGGCTGCAATGTCTTTATAGGTAAGTTTTGCACATGTTCATTATGCCAATGAAAAACTACCAGAAACCAGCTTTGAAGTTGGTTAGGCTTTTTGGCCTCAGGAAAATGGGAGGGTATTTGTACTGCATGTTTTCATTCTTAGTTTATTTTGTTGTGACTACATAAATTCCAGATGCTTAATAATAACATTTTAAAGTTTGAGCTATTTCTAGGAGTTGTAATAATAGTGATCTTCAACTTTGACAAGTTTGGAATGACTTGATCATTTTTTTCTTAATATGGATGTTTATGGTTGTTTACTCAAAACTCTTAAGTACATTACATAGTTATATTTGCACTAATATGTTGCTCTTTTCAGTGTAAGCATTACTTGGCAACTTCACTAATGCAGGAGGTTTATTTTAGTTAGGAAAAATTTTCTCAGATTCTGTGTCTGCCACTTGGATGTTTGGAATGATTGGCTTTGTATTATTCAGTCAGATCTTTGAAGTGAAGGTTGTGATGCTAGTAAGTTGCAGTGCTAGTAATGTGAACTCTTGAATTCATGAGGTGATACCTCTCACTTTAGAGACAAAAATAAAGGCTAGATTAGGAAGTTCCTTTTCTGTATAATTCTTTCCAGTTGTTGCTTTCATGCTTTTAAGTAATGATGGTTTGAGTGAGAGCAGCCCTATGTCTCTGTCAAACTTCCAAGATGACAAACAAAATACTCTTCTTTTTTTGTTGTAGTAGTATTTCTTTCTGACCTTTCAAGACATCCTTTAAACTTCATTTTTTAGGGCAGAGTTTATAATTGACAGGCCTAGTCAGAGCTGACCTGCCACACAGATTATCGTCACTTTTTTCTTGAAAAACCTTGATTCAGAGCTCTCAAGGGGCATACTGTACCTATAAAACCAAACAGATTGTTTATGTACAAGGCACATCAGTAGCAAGAGAGCAAACTTGAGCTCTACTGATGCTGATAGCTGGCATTTGCAAAAGCCTGTTAATGTTTAAAAAGAACGCCTGACTTATTCTAGGAATTTGTGTGTCATTTTGTTACAGTCCTCATTAATTTCTTGTGTGAAGAGATAGTGACTGCGTAACTTTGTTCCTAATCAGCTTTTTTGAACAAATCAAAAGTTAGTATTTCCGCTACTACAGTACATGATAGTGAACAGAATGTTTAGGTACAGAATGTTTAAGTACAGAATGTTCCTGTGCATTCTCTGGAAGGTAAGATGCTAGGCGGGAATGAAGCTCACTAAGATGCTGGTATGTTTTCAGGGCTAAGTTTTACATAGAAAGGCTCAGTGAAGCATCAGCTACGTTTATGGGAATTGATGATGTAGTTGTCTTATGTAACCTGGACCTTTCTGATCCTCCAAACAGAGATACAGAACCATGAGTCTGTTTCTTGTTAAGCTACTGATATAATTTCACTTGCAACTTCTTCGCTGAACTTCTGTGTCTGCTGAAATAATTGCAAAAGGCTTCTTTTTCTGTTAAGTAGAATTGGAAAAGTTGCATTGGGTCATGTGTGAACGCTTCAAAGTACCATGAGTGCTATGAATGTTAACTATTGTTGGTATCGGTAACTTGCATGTTAGAGTTTTGGAATGCCATTCATTAATTATTTTTTTCCCAGTCTTTGTTGTAGACAGTCAACCTTATTTTCACTTCTGAAGTAGGAGGTTTTATGTTTTCTTTCACTGAACTGTGCAAAGTCATTGTTTTCTTGACTTCAAATTAGCGACTGTCAACTTGTATGCCAGAAGTAGTACTGCACTATATTTAAAATGGCTTGTATTGATTGGGAGTGGATAAATAGTATGTTTCTGAACAGAAGGAACTCAGGTGTTTATAGACTTATAGACTACTATAGAGGAATAAAATTATTCCTAACTTTGCAGAGCACAGGACCTACTTTGGAAAAGCAGTTGCCTTAAAGTGATAACTTTATTAATCAAGATGAAATTAATATAAAAATCTATACTGAGGATTAGTTTGTTAGATGTAGTACAGAGGAACTGGATGGCAAATACACGTAGTTTTGCAATAGCTTCAGTCTTCTAATGTGACTCCAGAAAAGACTGAATTTATAGCTATTAACTCGGATGTACTGCGCTGAATTTGGCAATCCAGTTATTTTATGCTGAGCACATTTTACTGCTGAGCCACATTAATCTCTTAGAGTGAAATGCTTCATGGAATTCCTGATATTTTTGTTTGATGCTTCCTGATATTGTTTGATTTAACCTTACTGAATTTCTTAAATTGCTGCCTCTAGAGTTTTTTGTCTCCAATACAGCAGTACACCTCATTTTTGGTTCAAGCGCTGTCTGCAAAGCTCAGTAGAAATTTCTTTTGTTTAAACTTGAGAAACTTCTTCTGAAACTGTTGTTAGTAAGAATGTTGTGGATGGGTGTGTGTTTGGACATTCTGCTTCACTATTCTTCTATACAAATGGAAGAGCCAGAAGGAACTCAAAATTTTGTTGAAGGTTAGCAGAATGTGAATGAATATTCCTTCTTTTGCTGTAGGTGGGTCTCTTCTTCCATAGGTCTGTTGCCTGTCATTGCTCCAATACCCAAAGCAGATTTAAGCAGGGATATCTTGAGCATCTCATACTGGCAGTTGAAAGCTTAGTTCATGGTCTGAATGATCCAACAGTTTTCTGCTAGGTAGGTACTAAAACTTTTGTTCAGGAAGGACAGCTGGATTGTGTTAACCATTTAAAACATACGTTACCTGGTGACTGATTTGCACAGACTTCATTAAGATTTCCTGCTTAGATTTCTGAAACTTTATCTTGGAGTGATGGTGTTAGCACGAAGCCAGAAACTTTAATCTGAAGTTGCCAAAGACAGTCCTTGCTGGAGGAGGCTTTAAATCAAACAGGCCCCTCTCAAAACGCTTCTTCTGAAATCTGGCACAGTCGAACTCGAGCTTTGTGAATTTAGCTCGAACTGATTGAGCAGATAGTAGGATGACCGATGTTGCTTCAGGAGTCAGACTTGGGTGTCTTGCATCAATAAATATGAACTGAGTTTTACTGAGTTAATCAGTAGAGGGAAATGGAGAGGAGGGGGTAGTCATTGAGATTCCTTGATTTGTACATTTTGTCTGGGTATCTGGAGGCAAGACTAAGGCTAAATGAGCCACAGGTCCTGACTGAAGTTAAGTTTAAAGTTAGCATTCTGTAGGTCGTTGGTACTATTTTAAGTCACTTAACAGCCCACAGTTTCTCTTGCTTCACCAGTACTGGCCTTACTGTGCATGTCCGGCTGGACAGACTTAATCCTCAGCTGAGGTTTAGTGATAATGTGAAAATGGTTGTATGACTTCTAGCGGAAGCAAGGCTTCATGGCCAAAAGCTGGAAGGGGATTTTTGCATGCACTTGGCACACATTGGGATGAGCTAGATCTTGGGTAGTTAAGATCTATTTCAAGGTGATTTGGAGATGAGTTTTAAGCTCACAGGGTATTCAACCTATTATAATTTGTTAAATATTGTGGTATCTGTTTTTAAGATCTCAGTTGTTTGTGTTTCTTTTATTTCTGTGAGGCATCTCAGATTTCAGGAGTATGGTGTTTAAATAATGTGGTGCTGATTGCAAATGTATTTTGTTTGTGATAAGCATAAAATGTTAACTCGAACAGCAGGATTGAATTATTAGTAGTAAAATGAGTTAGAATACTGGGAGTGAAGAGTAAAAGAGTGCTTAGAATGACAGGGATTTTCAAGTCGGGGTAGGAGGAGGGTTAAATACAAAGCATGCGTGATGCTTGCAAAAGAAGTTGTGACAGGATTCCTCTTTCTTCTGAAGATGGATAAAGGTTCCAATGTTGCAAAAGAAGAGTAGTACAGTACTTGGAATTTGTATTTAACTTAGTTATGTCTGGGGCAGTGTTATGTAGATACACCTGTATTTGCTGTAGGTCTATTTTCAATTTAAGTAAATGTGTATTCAGGGTGTAAACTGATCTTGAAAAGGTGCATTGGAAAGTTTTTCACTTATCTCAGTCTTTTACCCTCTGTCTTGGAACAATCACTTCTATTTGACGGAATTTAAAGGTGTACAACTCTGAAAACTAAAGCCTTTTACAACCTTTATTTGTGCCTTGTTTGGTTTTTTTTTTCTTCCACTTGTGTGTTCTTGTGAAATATTTACAGTACTGGGTGTATTACCAGGATCTGTTCTTTTTAGTTCAGTAGGTACTATAACAATCAAAGAAGATACAGCCTACCAAAGCTTTGGATTCAGAAGAAAAAGTCACTTAGCTGTACTACTGTCAGCTTAGTATAGACTAGAACTTTGGGTGTGTTTGTGCTTTTAGATGGGCGAAAAGTACATGTGCATTTTTTTGAAATATGAGATAATACATATTTGAATATGAAACATTGACTCATAACACTTTAGAATTAAACCACTGTAGCTGCTACCCGGTTTGCAGGTGACTTAAAGTGTCAGCTCATGCTCTTTAAAAGTTCAGGTCGAACCACAGCAACAATAATAGCACGTTACATTTAATTCTACATAGTTTGCTGCAACTCTGTTGTATTTTTGTGCTATTGATGGGTCACTCACTTGCACAGCGGAGCAAAAGCAAGCTCTTCCTATGTGTATGTCATTGACTGGAAACAAATAAACAAAAAAAGCTCCAAACTGTATCTCCATTTCCTTTGTGGTGTTAAAAAAAAAAAGCATGCCTGAAATATGCTTTGAGTTGAGGGTCAGACCTTGGCAAGGTCTCCCAAATCTGCCTCCGCTGTTGTCAAGATTGAGGAGCTGGGATGGGACCCTCAGTTACTCTTTAGTACTCCTTGATTTTTGTTAATGCTTAGCTACGGTGACTAGCACATTTGACCTACCGGGAAGATATTGACCTCCTCCCCCCCAAGGCCTTAACTTTCCTGATCCTCTCAGGCAGAAGGTTAGCATAGATTCTTACCTCTCCTTTCTCTTTTAATAAATTTGATGGTTTAAACTACGAGATTCCAAGAGTGATGTGTCATGATGTGTCACAGGTAAAAACTAGGATATCCGTATGTCTTTCCAAGGGGGAAGATAGTAGAGTGTGATCTTCATGGGTTTAGGAAAAAGTAGAAGGTAAGTCTAGGAGTGTTGATCATTAATATTTTTCTGGCTGAAATATAGCATGTAAACATGTGGTTAAAGTTGGAAAACTAAGCCCTTACAATTTATTTCTCAGTGATAATTTACTTTTCATTTTACAAGCAGCTAATAAATGCTTTATTTGAACTTTCTTGATTTTGTAGGACATAGGGAGCAGTGAGAGGATGCACCTTGACTTGCTTCTTTTGTAGTAACTTTTGTGACTTGCTGTCATTTAAATGAAGGAGCATGGATTACCTAGCACTAGTTAGTTTATTGCTTCCTTAAATAAGTTTAAGAAACTTTATTGTCAAATGCCTTTTTTTGGTCATTTTACTAGGGTGCTTTTGTGATACCTTTTAGTGTGCTACAGAAACTTTAGAATGCCCTTAACTTCAGCAAGTGTGAACGGTTGAGCTTCTATTTAAATGATTTTAGCTGAGTATAACCTATATTCCCTTCAGTACTTATGTGTTAAAAAGTAAACTTCATTACATCTTCTGGAGTTGTAAGATCTTCTAGAAGGCAGCTGTGCTTAGGATTTACATGCCAGTGAAAGTGTTCTTCCTAGCTCCTCAACTTTCAAACACCCATGAAATATTTGTGTAGGACAGTCCTGTGCTGTTCACAACATCATTACTTCCTCCTTATACATGAATATAAAAGCAGTAACTGTAAAAGCTGTAGCTGTTTTTGTGTAACAGTTCCAAAAGATGTGTATCAGGTGATTTATTTAATACCTTGTTGAAAGCTGTCATTTTAATGAACAGTTTCAAAGCTTATTTTGTGCCTTATGACCATGCTCTGATGGTCCTGGAAGGCCTGGAGATAATGCTGGCTGAAGTCATGGCAACATGGTGTTCTGCAAAGACAGCCCTGCAGGTTGCACTGCCAGCGTTGTGCTGTAAACCAGACCAGGGAAGTGATCTGATGCTTGGTTGGTGTTTATGTATTGTAATTTGGTGGCAAGATGAAGGATTATTTGTAAGTTACTAGTTCTTGGATTGGTGAAGCATGGCCCTTACAAGCAGGTGGAAGACTCAGGGCTCCATCAGCGTTGCTGACTTTTGGAGTCTGCTTCAAAAAATCTGGGTCCAAATGACAATTGAGTCTTTTTTTGAGATCTCTTAGCAGCGTCTGCCAGGCCGTGTTTTCCCAGCCCCTTCAGTTAAGTCTAATATCTATTGGATTGGATACAGTTTCTACTTACAGATGGGTGAAAATTACAGTCAGACCATCAGGAAATTGTTACACAAAACTAAAATATTGGTTGCTTTATATTGCTGCTTTAAAAACCTGTAAAAAATAAACTGCAAAATCTTAAATTGAAAAGGAAATCCATTTTTTTTTCAAATTAACCATTGGCAAAAGGGAGGAGTTGTAGTTAGAATTTAAATACTTGCTTTGTGGTATAAGTAAAAAATTTCAAAATGTCCACAGGATGTTTATGCATTGACACCTTTTGTTTTCTGATGGCTTTTTTTTAGCAGCAGCTAAGTGGTTGAAGCTACTCTTTGTGTTGACATTCCTAATTTATTTATTTTTTTAAATGAAAAATTTCCTTTAGTGGCTGCTTTTGTCCTTAATTTGAATTACTGTTTTATATAAATCATCTGAACACCTTTTAGAAAAAAGTTCACATACAAAGTCCTAAAGCCTATATGATTTGTTCAGCTGCTACCAAATTTTTCATTAGGTGATTAAAGCCTCTTAGCTGAAGGAAGCAATATCAAATAATGTTTCCAAATATAATTATTTGGGGTTTGATTTTTTTTTATTTTTTTTTAAACTACAGTATTTTTAGTACTTTTTTTTTTTCCTGCTTTGCATTTTTTTTCCCTTTTGCTAAAAAGCTAAGGAACAAATGTGCTAGAACTTGCTTTGTGAGAAACTTACATTGTGACTGACTTCTTGATTTCAAACAAATTATGGTACTTAGAATAGCTTTTTAATAGATTTAACTTTTGGAAAATTACATTAGGTTTTGTTAATTGCCTTCAATTTTAAGTTAAGATGGTCTTTTTTGATACTTAGTTCTCATGAAAATGAGGAATGAGATCCTGAGGAGATGATGACAACAGATTATGGAAGTGAAGTGGTACTGTAGTTTTTCCATACATAATATGTAGTTAGCCTGAAAAATTTTCTGGTTTTGTGTAATAGAAATAGTATATAATGTGTTAAAGTGCAGTTTAAACTGCAGTATACAGGGGAATGTTATGCAAAGAGTGGGACTTTGGTGTAAGCTGTCAGCTGGGATTTTTGTAGTGGAGAATTCTTTTCATTAGACTTTATTTTTGTTGAAGTTGAAGGAGACCAAACTGATGAGGAAGCTTTTTCCCTGTAAAATGAATAATTGAATTAAATATTATTAGTTATACTTTTGATGTTAAACAAAACATTGCTTTATACCTTTGAAAGAGTGTAATCTTATGCAGTAAGAATATAACTTAATGTAGATGTAACACAAGCATTGCCTTTAACTTTCAAGTAATATTTGCTTTAATTGTTGGTAGGACTTTTTGAGAAGCTATTGATAGAGTATCCATGTTTTCTGAAACATGTACTTTGATCATAATGGTTTTGTTGGTCTCTGAAAGATTAAGTAACAAATTGGTTCCAGAAAGGAAGCTTTTCAGTATGCTTAAAAACAGTGATTTTTTTTGTTTGTTTTCAGAAATCAAAGAAATAGATAGCTTTCCTCTAAATTATTACATGTCAATGTAAAACAAGTATTCAATGCTGCACATAACCTTTAGAGCTTTTTAAATAGTTTTATGTAATGTATTTTTTTAAACCTGTGAAGTATATAATGAGCAAAACAGTGTTCTTCACCTTAAAATTTGACTACCTTAAATATTAAAAGTATATAATTTTTTCTACAATACAGAGTGTATTTAAGAGTTTTGTTTAATTTTTTTTAAGGGATACTTGGTTTTGCTAGTATCAGTTCAAAAATAGTTTAACAATGTGAGTATAACATGCAGTGATCACTGGATTCAAACACCTGTATGTTACACAGGACCAAGTTTCGTTTTGAATTACTAGCCTCAAAGTCCAAACTGTTCTGAAAGTAAGGCTGTGTTTAAAAGTGAACATCACAAACAAATACATGCCCATTATGAAAAACTGCATGGCTGGCTTTGATCCAGATGCTTGTCTAGGAAAGCTGTTACTCCTTCTCACAATATGATGAAAACTCACCTTTTGTGTTTCTGGTGAAGTTCTTTTGTGTGGTCTTCTCTCCTTGCGACATTGAGATATGGGGAATTGACTTGATCACCCTTGTGCTTGAAGTTTGGCTCCATATCACTCTATGTAGCTTTACAAGTGCAAGACAAGGATGCTGTGAGGGGCTCTTGTAGTGCCTGTAGAGAGATCTACTAGATCATTGCAGATTTAACCCATTGTGGTGGGTTACATTTACTTTAGGCTTACTTTCCTATCTGGAGAAATACATGAAGGAAAATGTCACATTAAGGAAATACGAGGGGTGTGGAGAAGAGTACTGCTTATATCCTCGATACTCGTGCTAGGCGAAGTCTCGCACTGCCTGGGTAGTCTCTCCCCACCCCGCTCATAAAGCAAGACTATATGTAAAATTGCCAGGAGAGCTTGAGCTGCCCTTGTTTGTCTAACCATCCTGTTACACTCCACAGCAGAGAAGTCAGCTTAAAGCTAGCTGCATGATGCTGATGAGCTCAAAATATGCTAAAGCCTCCTTACTTAGGTGAATGTTTTCAGTGTGTGAAGTCAGCTGATGTGAAAGATCATGCCTCATAGCAACTTGTAACCCTGCAGTCAGTGTTTAGAGTTGGAGAAAGGCAATTCTAGTGCCGTCCTTAACGCAGATTTAACACAGATTGATCTGGGATGTAAATGCAAACAGTTGACGTAACTTTTTATTTCCTTAGTATGTGTCTCATCTGCTACTCTGAGTAAAAATGATTTAAGCTTTGTTTTGTTTTGTTTCTGTAAGTAACTTTATCTAATTGCCTTTATTAGTCCGGTTACAACCCAGGGATCACAAACACAGCAACTACAGAAGCATTATGGCATTACCTCACCTATCAGTTTAGCTGCCCCCAAGGAGTCTGACTGCATGCTTACCCAGAAATTAATCGAAACCCTAAAACCTTATGGTGTATTTGAAGAGGAAGAAGAACTGCAACGCAGGTGAGTAAACATTCTAGCAGCGGTTTTCTTCTATCTTGAGGTTCATTTAATTAACTTCTGAACCCCGGGCATGTCTATGTTCTTTCAAATACTTTGGTAAAAGCCTAGTGGAATATGAAGTTTGATTTTTCTCACGTTGAGAGGAATGTCTCAGCACGCAGAAAGGAATTCAGATGACTTTTACATTTCAGAGTCTGACTTGCCTTTTTTTTTTTCCCCTTCATAATGATTTTGCTGTAGTGGCCACTATACTTTTTTTTCACTTCTTAAGTTTCTAGAGTTTTTTGCTCTCAGTACTGCCTTTTATTGTTCTTTACGTGCATGTGTTTTATGAATTAAGATTGGTTTTGAAAGTGAGTAGAATTTACCTAAAAATGTAAGTGTTGCATGTTTGCTTTTTTTTCCTGAGCTTAAATCAGGTGAACATCTTTAAAGGTGAAAAAAACCACAGAGTGGAATGTTGTGAAAGTGATTTTTGTTTCAGTGTACATGTGTAACAACATCTGTAACATTACTACACTTGACTTGCTGTGTAGTGATGATCTTAGACCAAACTGGTAGTATTTTTTAAGTTTGTGATCTGTGATTCTACCGTTTTATCAATAGGATTCTAATTTTGGGAAAATTAAATAACCTGGTAAAGGAATGGATACGGGAAATCAGTGAAAGCAAGGTATGGATGTATTTTACGTGGAACCTCTCATACTAAGACTACTGTAGGAAGATAATTTCAAAATATATTCCCAGTTTAAATGAGCTGAATCTTAAGATTTGGGGATCAAATTGGAAAAACACATACCACCTCTTTGTAGCTTCTTTTGTTTCTAGGCAACATCACCTCTTCAGAGTATACCCTTGTCAAGGAAAGAAGCTGATAAATATTGGAAAAAGTCATGGTAGTTGTAATAGTAATGTTCAGTTGTTCCCTCTTCTCTCTAGGTATAAATATAGCTTGACTTTTTGTCATAATACATATCTATAAGTATTATGTTAATTATGTTCAGATTGTTTGGCATTGTAAACCAGTGCTAGATCTTAAAATGGACTTCTTGCAGCTTTATCATCTGTGGTCTTTTTTTTAATGTCAGTCCTGTAATACTTCTGTAGACTCTAATAATGTGATAGTGTTCTTGCCAGGTTATAGTACTCATTACTCCACTGCCCCTACGCACGCCTTTTATTTTTGAATGATTATAGACTTACAAGAATGTAAAGGTGCAAGTTGTACTTTTTAGGGATAAAAACCTAAGTTTTAAGCTATTTTGCTTTCAGTATGCTTAGAATTGTATTTCTTCTGTACACTTCTCTTATGAAATGGGAATTTTATATATAGCAAGATGATGGGAGGGGATGACCCTGCTATATACATATTGATCCTTGAAAACAAAATAATGGGAGTATCTTGACTTGTGAGATTGGAAATCACTTAAGTTAGTCCAATGTACATTGCAAAATAATTCATTTTCAATTTTGTGTATATATTTTGCTATGTAGCCATTAATGTAGGGCTTCAGATGATAATGTTGCATCCTGTCGTGAGTGAGCAGCTGTCTTTGCGCACAGTACTGTGGGTTCAAGAGCTTTTTTGAAGATAGAAATGTAGTAATTTTATTAAATGTACCTGAACAATTTTAACTTAAAATAAGTATTCTGCCAAACCAGACTGTTTAAAGAATGTAGTATAGGTGTCTCTGAAAGTAATTTAATAAACACTGATACTCTAAATGGTATTTTTCTATTGCTCTAAGTTGGAATCCATCATCAGTTTCTAAGTCAGTCCAAACTACCTGAGTATTAGGCAAAATATGTATAATGTCCATAATATTTTAAAGCTGTTGCAGCTGAAGTGTAAAACTGCTGAAACAATTGCCAAGTTTGAGACAGGAATGTGTAATGTAGTTGAAATCTTCCAAATAGTTCCCAAGTGGCAAATATACTTTTTTTTTTCCCTGCAAATACTAAGAGTATTATTTCAGTAGTAACTACACCTTAAACAACATAAATTTGATGAAGTATTTTATTTTAAAATAAATTGTGTGCAGTGTTATAATTCGTTAAGGTAAAATAACCAATTTTATTTGCTCCATTTAGAATCTTCCGCAATCTGTAATAGAAAATGTTGGAGGAAAAATTTTTACATTTGGATCCTATAGATTAGGGGTTCATACAAAAGGTAATGTTTATTTTTATAATACAAAAGTTAACATATAATACAAAAGTTATTTAACTTTTAACAACCTTGTTTGAACTAATGATGTATCTGTGTCACACTTGAAGTAACAAAAACTTACTGTCTTTTGAAGTTGTTAGTGTTGTTTTTTTTTTTAGTTTTTTTTTCATCAGTCATCTCCAGTCTTCATTCTAAATAAAAGAAATATGTTTCTATGTTATGTTTTTTGTCATGGGTTGGAAAACAAACAAAAATGTTGGGAATATTTAAAAATAAAGTTGTGTATTTGGATTCTCACGGTTTGTTCTTTCAAAACTTCTTAGAAATGTTCCACAATTGAAAGAAGATTGTGTGTATGTGTTCAGTATGCTTAATGGTCATGAACTTTTTAAATTTATTTTTTCCCCTTCCATTTGGTTTGAATTAGTATTCCCGAATTTTCTTGTTTGGTTTCAAATGAATTTCTGGCTGTTGCTGGCATTTTATGTGTGTGAAGTGTGAATAACTGAATAACTTGTGCTAATAAACAATTTCAGGTGCTGATATTGATGCCTTGTGTGTTGCACCAAGACATGTTGAAAGAAGTGATTTTTTCACATCATTTTATGAAAAACTGAAACAGCAAGAAGAAGTAAAAGATCTGAGGGTATGTGAGTTGCCTGATACAGATAGCTGATGATCGTAGCGATGAAAAGTAAATAGTGAAAGATGATGTATTAAATGAGTAAATATAACTTTACTGTTAAGCCTTGTAGTGGATTTTTGGTTAACCTGCAGCAAAGCCTGTCAATGTAGTTCAAATAAATAAAGATTCTTCCAAACTTTCTCTGTTACCACTTAGTAGAGACACTCATCTTAAAATTTAGATGGAAAATGATACCCTGGCCTGTGTTAGCATTACAAAATTTAATCTTGCTCTCTAGCAGCAGGCAAGTACAAGTATGAGTGTTAGCTTGAAAAGGCTCAGAACCAACCTTCTGTTTTTAATGAAGGTTTTAGAGTATACTCTTATGCTGCTGTTTTTATAATTTCATATTTCAGTAGACAATTACAGTGGTTGATATTAATGAAACTTTCTACATTGGCTGTCGACTGTGCATTTAAAAATGGAAGTTGCATTTTTAATGTGATGTTATTAGATGCTTGTGCAAGATTTTTAGCATGTAAAGATGAAGATTTCTCTTGTAGGAATGGAAGGCACACTGGTCTACAGTATTTTATTTCTATTATACCTAAATGACAAGCCTCCCTAGGTCATCTGGTGGCAGCTTTAATCTTCTCAGTGTTGGCTCAGAGTCAATTTTCTGTGCTGCAGATGAAGATAGTGGCTGGCATGTCTTAAACTTTGGTTTAGTCCTGCTCCCATAAAATAAATATAACTGTCTTTGCAACTTTCTTCCACTTTATGCATGCTATAGTTGCTAACTTTCCAGAGTGGTTCAAACATCTGATGGTAATATACTATGTGCACTGTAACAACTGTTCTGAATGCTTTTTTAGTAATCTTTAAATCCACATGCTATAATTAAGAGGAATCTAGTTTCCAGATTTCCAATTAACTTCGCTATAAACTCTGACTCAAGCTAATGTAGTGGATTTAGCAGGAAGATAGATCAACGTACAGTATTCAGTGTAGCTCTGCAGTGATACAGACTGCAGGTCAGAGTGTCGTAACACTTTAAAAAATAATTTCTTAACTAAGATTAAGTGCATAGAGTAGTGTTGTCTCCTACTCTTAAGAACTAGAACACTCTTTGAACTGTTTAGCTTCTGGCAGTTCCTAATGCTTCTTATTTTGGAGACATGCAGTGTTCTTTGCTTTTGCAAAAGCAGTGCTCTGTAGATCTGCATTTAGTTCAGATGCTCAGTTCAGGAGAGTTGTATTCCTGGCTGAATGCAGAGTAGATGTCAAGTTCTGCAGTTTCATCACGAATACTGTTTGTCAAAGTACCTTATTAATGACCGCATGTGGAAAAGGTGGTCAAGCTGTGTAGACTGGTGACTTGAGGCTGGTTTAGATGAAGTCAGATTGCATAGTTACACAGTTATCTCCTTGTAGTTTCTCATGAAATTCTGACTGCAGAAACAATAGAAATAGGAAGCCTCTTAGAGAAGAATCCCCATAACTTGGCCTTCAAATACTTGAGATACTGTGACAAGTAAAAGATGCTTGAACATGTCCTACATGTAGTAAGAAAGAGAATTAGACCTTGAGGTAACATCATCAGAGCTGGTTGGTAGGAGTTTGGGTTATAATTAACATCTAGACAGCTGTATCATGTAGTAGCTTAACGCTTAAATCCTCAATGGTGAGGGACATTACTGACAAAAGTGGACCTGAAAACAGAAAACCACCTGTATAAATAGCATTTCATCATGATTGTTTAGACCTGCTAGCTATTGCTTGTAAATTTTCTTCTCTATGCTGAAAGTAAAGTACAACTCTTTTTCTCTCCAGGCTGTTGAAGAAGCTTTTGTCCCTGTAATTAAACTTTGTTTTGATGGAATAGAGGTAAAGATCACCTTTTGTTTTGTTTTGATAAAACATGGTTAGAACAAAGTTTCCAGGATTTCCATAACTCATGTAATATTCATTGATAGAAATGCTAATAAAGTGACTCCCAAGTTCATACCTGGGCCCTTGACAGCAGTCCTCAGTTGTATAATAAGTGGTTTTTAAGACTGAAACAAGTCTTTCTTGAGGTACTTAAAGCTGCATGTAGAATATCTCCCTGTTCTTTTTTATGGCACTGTACTGATTTTACCCGCTTGTACTGATTGGTTTACTGACCTGTAGAGTACCGGTATTGACACATTTAATAGAAATTATATTAATAAATAATGTGGCTTCAGTAATTTTTTGACTGCTAATCATTAACTGCCTAAACTTTAAAGTCATATTTGCTTCAGTACCTTATACTATAGGAAGTTACGTGATCTTTGATCAGTTCTCAGAAATGTACTACTAAAGGCAGACTGGGTATTGCCTTTGTACTGATCTCTTTGGGTGTCTATAAACACATGACCAAGCCGATGGTTTTGGTGCCTGTAGCCTATTGGATCAGCTGTCTTGGAGCTTAACTTGCTTAACTTAATTTCACCTATTTTGGGAGAAGTTGCTGAAAAAGCAGGAATGCTACTTTCAAAAGATACCGTGTAAATCTTTCCCAGATTGTTTTATACCCAGCTTGTCATCTTTGGTGACAAGACAAAGCATATGAACTGTTGGTAAGCATAGTTCATCAGACTTGTAGCTGGATTATGTCAACCAGTAACTGGTGGGTATAAGAAGAGTACTTCGCAGTGGATAAAGAATTCTCATGCTAATCATCTGACACATGACATGATTTGAAGAGCTGTAGTATTGTACGCAACACTGGACAGGTCCTGGCTGTCGCAATCTGAGTTAAATCTCTGCCTTACAATTATAATGATAATTACTTAGGGTACTGGCAAGTTTTGAGTCTCAGGAAGATGACCCACCCCCTTTGCCCTCATCTACCCAGCTTTACGTATTTGTATTTTCACTGGGATTTGTGTCAGTTGACACTTAAGGCAGAGAGAAGTTTTTCCTCCAAATGAGATGCGCAGAGAACTGCCATAGCCGTCCGGTAAGGTAGCCTGTGACTTTGTGTCAGCTGCTTTATTACTGCTCCTATACAGTTGGGTATTGGGAACGTTTTTCTGGAGAATCTGTTTGCTGTTTACATAGCTTAGGTATTTGTTCTAAATATTGAAACTTGCCATAGGCATTCTCTCCCTAGTCTGGTGTTTTGTATGTTTTTTCAATCATTTACATTCAAACCGTTGTTGCCCCTCCTTTTTAAAAAGAAAATTTGAAATACAAGCCTAAATAGGAAAACAAAAGGAATCTACTATAAGAGTAGTAGTATCTTACTCCAGTATAGTAAGTTATGATGAACTCTGATGGTTTAGGTTTGTGACTGAGGCTCGACCCACGTTGCTGACAGTGTGTGCAAATTCCCCGGTCTTGAATGCTAATTTATCATAAGCACTCTTTTTATATATACAGGTGGTGTTAGATCACAATTTCTGGTGCTTGCCTTTGTGCCCAGTACGTCAGTATCAGAAAATTTTAATTTAGTTTACCTAATCCAGGCAAAAGCTGTCAGAAGTTTTTTTTTCTCTCTGTAAAGAAAACTTCAGAACTAAGGAGAAAGACTTTAACAGACAGGATCACCATAAAACTTAATTTGAGAAGTTTCCATCAATACTACTTTTCACATACACATTTTATGTTCTTGATGAATATAATCAGGAATTTTCTTGATTTTTTTTGTTTGTTTGTTTTCCTATAGAAAACTGATTCCTCAATCCTTCCTCTCAAAAAAAAAAAAAAAGTTATATTAACTTTTTACATTTGAAAAATCTTTTTCTTGTCAATGAACTTTGGATATTTGGGTGTGCCGGACCCCCTAGAGATCAGAATAGAACTTGAACTGAAGTTAATTTTGAACTTGTTTTACATTGAAAAGTAGTATTTTTGACTTAAGTAGAAGCTTTTACTTGTAGTACGGGATGTTATTAAGACCAACTATTAAAGACTATTAAAATCGAAAGTGCACTGAATAATTGAGAAATTACTTCTCTTTGGAGTAGTACTTCATAAGTTAGAACAGATGGACACAAAGTTTTAAGCACCTATGCAAAGTTCTTTATTTTAAAGTTCAGCTTCATTTTATCTGAAATAATTTTAATGGAACTAAAATGAGTTTGTTCTTTTTGCAGTAGCACTAGGTATTTCATCACCTTGTAGGTAACATATCAATTTATGATTAAAAGCCTCATCTGGTAAAGGGGGCTCGTTGCCTGGCAGACCAGTGTCAAGGATTAGGGTCAGGGCAGCCCACTAGACCTGTAGCGGATGCTCTTTGCTAACCTCTCTCCCTCCCCAAAAGGGAAGAGAAAAGGAAAAAGGGGAGAGACTTACCAATTAGAAAGGAAACTAGGACAGCTTTAATGAAAATAATAAAATGGAATATATACAAAACCAATATGAAACTCAACTCCCACCCCCCTATGGCAATTACGTCTATGTCACCGTCACCACTGGTGCTGTGAATCAGACACTGGGACGGTCCCAGACTGGGCCCAGCAGCAGACAGGAACTGAATTCAGGAACACACACAGATCAGGAACAAAGGCAGAACGGACAGAGTCCTCCTTGGATGCCATCCATTGAAGGAGAGAAGCAGCCTCCAAACAAGAGCCAAGAGCCATCCAGAGCTGAGAGCTAGACCCTTGTGACTCCTCAGCTTTATATCAAATACAACGTATTTGGGATGGAATCCCTCGTTGTTCAGTTTACAGTCACTTGGCCTGTCTGCTCCTCCCTGCAGGTGGGGCCTTTTCCCTTCTGCACCCCCCAGCACAGTACACAAGATGCAGCAGTGGCCTTGGTCCGCGCACTAGTCCTTGGTAGTAACTCTAAACATGGAGCGTTATCACTGCCAGAAGCAGACACCGTCTGGGAAAACATGCTGCTAACTTCAGAAAGTGCAGTTAGTTAGAAGAACTTTGCTGGAAAGTAAAATGACTGAACAGAGTTCTGTTCTCAGTCAAACCAGAACAGCCAGCTACTGATACATGCTTTATAGTCTCAGCATACTGACTGACGGATACCTGACCGAAGCAAACTGACTTCGCTGCTCTCTGTAGTGACCTTACTGTGTGTGGGATGGTGAAAACTCTACTTCAGCACTGAACAGTATCTTAGAGGTTTTTGTCTTAGAAAAGCTGTGAGGACAAATTACTGCAGAAGTAATAGCAAAGAAATCTTACATAATTTCAAAATTTATAGAAGTTTATAAATTTGCACAGTAGCTTACTGGATTTTCAGAACTTCATGTTTTCTCTAGTCAGATACGTGTGTAGACTGATCCTATACAGAGGTAACTACTTGCATGTATGCTTCACAGTGCTAGAAGGGAAAGGTCTCCTACTTTTTCTGTAATTCAGGGATAATTTTGAGAATATTTAGGTTAAAACAGGTTATGTTTCCACAACTTGCTGTGATCTAGTAGAATTTTGTTTTCTGGACTTTGAAGTGGTGCTTGTCTTCTAATGATTTTTATTTACACTGACAGCTAACAGCTCTTATTTGTGTACTGGTTCTGTATTGATTTTTACTGTGTATTTTTGTCATCTTGAAAAAGAAGCCATCAGATGGATGAAGCATCTGAAAGTGTTTCTTTTAATGTCTGTGAAGGGCGTTAGTCTGTACTGTTTAAAGAGACTACTTGTACTAGGAAAACTGCTGTTCTTATTATTAGCAAGCCTAATGAAAATGGGTTAGAGAATTCTGCAGAAGAAAGAACAGTTTTCTAATGTCTTATCTCTCTTGTTTTTTTAAGATTGATATTTTGTTTGCAAGATTAGCACTGCAAACTATTCCTGAGGACTTAGACCTCCGAGATGATAGCCTACTTAAAAATTTAGACATTAGATGCATACGAAGTCTTAATGGTACGTATATACAATTTTTACATATAAACTTATCATCTGGTCTTTTAATAAGTATCCTAGATTGTTTGCTGCAGTAGTTTAGTTGTGGTCTTGACTGAAAATACAGCAACTCTATACGTGGAAATGAAGTTGTAGCCAGTTTCATATGTTTTTGGAGAGAAGGGTTGTTTCTTGTTGGCTAGATTTTTATAATTATTTTTTTCTTCTATTTGAGTAGTAAATGCTGCTGCCAAAAAGTGAACTGGGCTTGCAAGAATTTTGTGTGGAGCACTATTTATTGCTATAAATTGTGCAATCTCTAGAATCCATCCTCCCCTCTTACTTGCTTTGGAAGGAATTCCTGATCTTAGATAATACAGTTTTCTTGCAACCAGCTCTCTGGATCTGTTTAGTAACAATGAACTATTATTTACTCTTAAATGTGAAAAAAGAGGGGAAAAAAAAATAAAATCAAGCAGTTAATATTGTCATCTGTAATGTTGCTCTTAACTTTGATGGAATATTTTCAGGCTTATGGTACAACTTATGTTTAAAAACTGTTCTATCTAGCCTATTCCTACAAACTTAAACACAGCTTTGACCTGTGATTTCCAGGTTTTCTGTAGGTCTGTGAAGACTTAATGCTTTTTAAAACTTTTTTGCATGTTCTATGATACACTGCATGTTATCCTCTAACAGCAGAACTTAAAACTTGTTTGTTTCTCAAACAGCTTGTACAGTTCATTAATAACAGAAGATCAAGTAGCAGTCCCAAACTGTAACTGTGTGCATGAATTGTCTTCCTGAGTGCTGCTGTAAAACAACGAAAAGAAAAAAACCACACCAAACAAAAATGCCAAGCTTTCTAATTCAAAACAAATAGATTAAAATATGAAACTGATTTTCATCATGCTGATTTAAAAAGTTTGATAGTTTTGGAGGTGAGGGAGGGTGAGCAAACAAAAAAACTTTGAGGGCAGCAAGTGTAATGGATTCTTTCTTTTGACAGGTTGCCGGGTAACCGATGAAATTCTGCATCTAGTACCAAACATTGACAACTTCAGGTTAACACTGAGAGCTATCAAACTGTGGGCAAAACGTAAGCAGTTTTATTCCAAAATTTTTCAAATTTTCATTAACTCTTACAGTAACTGATAAATCCTTTCGTCTCTTTCCTTTTTAATCCACAGGCCACAACATCTATTCCAATATACTAGGTTTCCTTGGTGGTGTTTCCTGGGCTATGCTCGTAGCAAGAACCTGCCAGCTTTATCCAAATGCAATAGCATCAACTCTTGTACATAAATTTTTCTTGGTATTTTCTAAATGGTATGTTGTTTTCTGTTTGTTGTTTTGGTTTTTTTTTATTTTTAATTTAGATTACACTAAAATAAAATTGTTTGTAGACACTGAATTTTAGTCCTGTTTTTATGGTATCATTTTCACCTGTGACCAGATTAAGGTGGTAGTTATAAACATTTTTCTTGCTGCCAGAAAGTTGTTAGCTTGAGGTTTTTCAATGTGGTGTCCAACATACCTTGTTCTTGAAGTATCCAAACCAAAAATGCCTAGTTTTTGATTAAAAATTTCTGAAGTATTTGTTGTAACTTAACATTATTCTTCAGACAAAATACTTATGTAGCACAAAATAACAGCGGACACCCCAACATTTTTAGGAATCAAATACGGGGATGATGGAAAAGGAGGTGCATCAGTATCTGGTTTAGGCACATAGTTTAAACACAGTTGAGGAGAACCAGTGGCAAAAGTGTGGGTTTTAATGAGAGGTAGGTCCTTTGACATTACTTACAGTTCCATACGCCTGAGCTAGTTACCTCAGAGAGATGATTTAAGTAATCCTGAGAAGAAAAATGGGAATGTTCCAAGTAAATATAGAATGAATGGGAGCAGACTGTACTTTGCAGATTACAAATTAAATACTCTTTTCTTGAAAGAGCGTGTTTGGATACCTATATTCTTCATGAGACACTGACAAATTCCAAGAATTGTGGTACCAAGTTTGTGCTTTACTTCAGTTATAGTGTCTTTCCTCCTTTAATGTAAAGATAATTTGCACAGTTTTACTGTCTTGAACCCATAGGCTTTATAGCCTCTTTGAGGTACTTAGTGTTTAGTAATATCTCGCCATACTGGGCTAATGGAGGGAACTTGGTTGCAAGCTCTGCTTAATGTGTTCCTTATAGTGCTGTCCGTTTTATATGGGCATAACGTAGGAGCATGAATGTGCAAATAACAAGAGATTAACTGACTTCTCTTTGTAGGACAGTAACTATTCATGGGAGTAGAGACAAGTTGAAGAACAGAAGTGTTACTTTTAAGTGTTTCATTCATTATGGTTTCTTTCTGTCTTGATTGGAGTTTTGTTTTAATACATGTGCTTTGTAGCAGTGCTCGAATGCTATAATCATCATGGCTGTTTCTTCTGTTGTTTGTCCAAGAAACGGCTAGCTTGAAGATGGATGCAATGTCAATCTTCATAGCAGAATTTCTCTTTGATAACTTTGAGAAAAATTTAAAAGGATTTCCTTTGGTTACCTAAACCTGTGGTTACTAAGCTCCAAGAGTACAGAAAATTCATTATTCTGTTGCCCTGGAGAAGCTAATTACAGCTGTATTGTGGTTCAGCAATACAGCTGATTTATACTACCTCATTTTGACCAGTTTAGTCTTGAGAAAATGATGCTTTACTGTGAGAGCAGAGTTGAGAAGGAACAAAAGTATTGTGTGTTGAACATACGTGGTTGTATCCAATAGTCTTATTCAGTGCTACAATCTTTTTGAACAGGGAATGGCCAAATCCAGTGCTATTGAAACAGCCAGAAGAATGCAATCTTAATTTGCCTGTATGGGACCCAAGGGTTAGTGTATTATTTTTTCCCCTATAAGTCACACTGTACAATAAATTCAGTTGCTTAAAGAGTCCTAGGTGAACTTCATTTTGGGTTTATTACACTTAATATTTTGGTATTATGCCTTCTTTATAAGTAACCTGTAGTTCTCCTGAGTGTGGAACAAAGTTTAATTTTCTAAACTGAGCGCTTGAAGCACGCTTGCTGATGTACTTTTTATTTTTACTCTTAAATTTTGCATTAAGTGATCTCATTAGATACTCGGTGTAATTAGATATAAGCTTTAAAGCAATGCATTTTTGAAAAACTGCTTCTCTTAAAACAGTTTGTTTCTGACTTAAAACCTGTTACTCTTGCAAGTGTATTGAATTCACTTCAGTGCAGCAGGTGCAGCTGGATGGGTTCGGTTCCATATAGTTGTAATAATGTTATCGTCTCATTTTGGACCAAAGAAGATCATAACTTGAAACATTTAAGTTGTTTTTATATCACTTATAATATTTGAACTCATCTTTGCAGTACTTCTATGAAGAACATTGAACATAAATGTCCTTCAGGCAGCCAATAAAACAGCTTGCAGCAGATGCACAGCTCACATTCAGAGGTTTCAGTAGGGCATAGCATGAACGTGTTTAGTGCTGTTTTGTCAGTTTTAGAATAGTTGGTGTTTAACTAGCCTTTTTTGATGAATAGTGTAAGCACCAGGGGTTGAGTTGTATGCCATTTTGTACTTCAGATCTCTTTCTGGTTGACAAAATTCGACATTTAAGTAACGTGAGGCAGTTGAAAAAGTGTTCTCATGTCTTAATGTTATTCCTGGGATAGGGGGTTTGAGGTGAGTTTGATGGGAATTGTCTGTGTTTTAGTAACTCAACAAAGTGAGGGAAGTTAGTGATAGGGTTTTGTCTTTAACCATCCACAAGATTACTACTGTAATGCTATTTTAAAGATATTCCTTGGGTGTGTTTTGCCCCTTTTTTGTTTCCCTGTGTGCTGTTTAATGAAAGGTACATTAACACAAGTGATGGTTCTGTCAGATTGTCTGGAGCCTCTTGTCTTAAGCTGGCTCTTTATTTTCAGTAATGTCACACACATAAGGTATAAAAGATTTTTCACAAGATCTGAAGACAGTCATTCTTCTGCAGGTACTCATGTGGTGATTAGGTGTCCTTGTTTTGATATGATCACAGATTAATTTCTATCGAGGAGATCTTTTTTTCTGTTCAGTTGGTATTTCTGGACATAGAAATGCCTGCAACTTGATCTTGATGTGCTGACAGGTTACAGCCCTACCATATCACTCTGGTTCAGAAAGATGTCCTTTGTGAAAGCATTATGCTTTTTTTTTTCTAAACTTTTTTCCAAACTGTTGGTAAATTTACTTGATCTGCAAACTAAAGTCTCTTAGAACTTAACTCGATTGTAGTAAAGGGAGAAATCCAAATTTGTTAACTCATGTGTATGCTTGAAGAAAACTGATTGGCTGTTGTTATATATAGGTAAACCCCAGTGATAGGTACCATCTTATGCCTATAATTACACCAGCATACCCACAGCAGAACTCTACCTACAATGTGTCCGTTTCCACACGGATGGTCATGGTTGAGGAATTTAAACAAGGTAAGTATTATCTTATGCTTTCTATATAAATGTTTTCAGTTGGATTTAAAATAGTTCCATTGTGGGTATGCTTTGTGAGGGGGGGCATGTGGGAGGATGTTAAGTAGCTTCTTGACATGAGAGTCTCTTCAGATTCCAAATTCAGTAGAGACTTCTTCAGATCTGTCCTTCAACTTTAGAAACAGGGTAGTTAATTAGAATGCCTTGTGCTCTAAAAATGAAAATTACAATATCTTTTTTTTTGTAATTTATTTTCGTGGCTTTAGATTGTGTCGTGCTACATGGGAGATTAGTGTAGCAATCCCACTTCATGGGCATTTCTAGGCCTAATATAAAGCAATATACTTCCTCAAAGATGAGTTATAGAATGGTTTGGGTTGGAAGGGACCTTAAAAATCATCTAGTTCCAGCCCCACTGCCATGGGCAGGGACACCTTCCACTAGACCAGGTTGCTCAAGGCCCCATCCAGCCTGGTCTCAGAGTGCTCCAGCTTTATCCTGATAATCTACATGGATAATTATAGTAGACAAGAGAAGATGTTACCAAAGCAAGGAGCAAACTTGATGCAAAGAGCACGTACAAGTAGCTCTCAGGCAGAGCGGTAGCTTATTGTCTCACTGTTTCTTTGCCTTGTATAGTACCTTGCACAAGAGTTGGTTCAAGTACTGTAAGGAAAAAGATCTCTTGTCTTCTTTGGACTGAGTAGTTGCAGTGGTGTCCACGAAAGACTAAATTACTGCAAAGCAAAAATACATTAAATCATCGGCCTGATCAATTAACATACATTTCTAAATGTATTCTGTTCAGGTTCTTTTTTAATAATACAGTTTTTAAGACTAATGACCACTTATGGTGTGACTGGAATGTAAAGCTAGTTGATAAATTCCTTTGAATTTAAAGGGGGGAAGTAATTGGTAGTAACCTTTGCTAAGTTAATAACCTGTTCTTACTTTGGATACTAAACTGTATTTTTTTAAAAAAAGTTTAAATGTTTTTTTATAATTTAGGTCTTGCTATCACAGATGAAATTTTGCTGAGTAAGGCAGAGTGGTCCAAACTTTTTGAAGCTCCAAACTTCTTTCAAAAGTACAAGTATGTATTCTATGGCATGGCAGAATACTTAAAAGTTTTATCAGTTAAAATATCTAATGATGCTCTGTAGCACAGGATCTTAAAGATACATGCATTAGACTTCCAAAGAGTATTTTGGTAGTACTTTTCTATAAGAGGGGGAGTGAATGCACTATTGTCCTTTCTCTTAGAAAATTAATATCCTCAGATACTACTCTTTTTGTGTGTGTGTGTGTGTGTGTCTTTGGCATGTATTTCGGAAACCATTTAGTCCGTGACCGGATATTTAGAATGTCACCAGTTAACTATACTGTTGGTATGCTACCAGTAAAATTGAAGACGTGTCAGCTGGTCTGACTAACTGAAATGTTCTTTAGTGGTGTCAGCAAGCATTCTAAAAATGGGTCTTGCCACCCAGGAAACAAGATATTAAAAGAACTAATTCTGGAGGTCAATATTTAAGATGAATACATACTTGAAACTGTGTTTTCTCCTGTCAATATAGTCAACAGTTCACTCTGATAATAAAAGGTATTTTTGCAATTGTGTTGACTAACTGCCAGATGTACTAGTTACTACTAAATTTTTTTTCATTAAAGCTTAAGGCTTTTGACTCTATTAATACTCTCACACCTAGCTTCTCTAGTTTTGTAATGTCTCTAAGGGAAGTACTGAAGTTCTCACTTCATATTTTTAGGGTTTCTAGTAATATGCTTGTGGGGCAGAAGCTTGTTAAATGTATATGGACTTGCTGAAAGTTGTATTTTTATAATAAATATGGATTATTCAAATACGGACTACATCTTCTTTGCCCTCAGTTGAAATTGGAGACCCATTTTTCTTGAATCAAGATCAAATATATTTTACAGTTGTTTCTGTGTTGGGTGGTTGGTTGGTTATGTACTAATCTAAACAAGATTGAAATATACAGTTCCCCCATTAAAAGAGACTGATGACCTTCATAATGTGTCTGTGTTTTGTTTCTATACCTTTTGCATGATAAAAGCTTTAAAACATTTGGATGCCTTTTTTTTGTTGTTGTACCTTGGAGATTAAGCTTGAAAAAACACTTGAGCACTGTAAAATTACGATTTTTTTAAGTTAAAGATGGGCTGCAGAAAAATCAGTTTCTACTGAAGAGGTTGCTGCTAAGTTCCCTAGCATGTTTTCTTTTGCTTCTTGCAAAACTAGAAAAAAATAGGAAGCACTGAATGTCATTTGACGTAATCTTTATTTTAGTATAGTTTTTTTGTCTATCAGCTTTAGCCATTTTATCAGTTTCAGCAATAAGAACTTCTCTTGCCAACGTTAAACATCCAGGTTTTGTACAAAATAAACGTCTTCACTTTTTTTTTCTTTTTAAATTGTAGAATGGTATTATGGAGCCTGCTTTGATTTATAACCTTTACAAAATAAAATCACTATATGCAGTCATCAGTATGCAATAAATGTGGTCCTGTTGGTGAAATCTCCATCTGAAAGCTCAATGTTTCAGATTATTTTTCCTCTCTTCACAGTCTCCTCCTGTTTAAATTCCAGATGCTTTGATTTGTTCCTATTGAAATTCAAGGGAGTGTGTAGTGCTTTGCCAGATAAGATCTGATCTTGCTTTGAGACATACTTCTGAAAAACATTTCTTTTCCTCTTTGAAAGCCTAGCTTTAGTAATCTGTATCACTTTCAATGACAATTGGTTGCTAAACATCTATGTTGATCTTAAACACTTTTGACTTGTTACCTTTGTTTTAAAATGAACTTCAGTGATGTGTAACTAAGGAGATCTGAGGGCTACTGCATACTTGGATAACAGGAGCAGATTAGAAATTGGGAAAATGGAGAAATCTCTATTTTTTTTCTCAGTTTTAAAAGGTCAGCAATTAGTTGAAGTTTAGGGAATCCCTTTGTGTAGGTTTAAATTTTTCAGGTGGGGAGAAACAACAACAAAAAACATGCCTTTGCTGGATATATGCTGTTTTACAAGGAAATGACAAGAATAACTCCAGATGGCTATAACATGAGTATGACGTGTTACATGAGAGTGAATTTAAAACCAAGAGGGAACTATGGTGATGAGAGCAATAACAGTCATTTAATAAGCTCTAGCATATTGTTTCTCCTTTATAAAGACAGATATGCTGCTAAGTAAGTAGAATATACACATACCTCTTAGAAAGGTGCTTTGAACACTTGGCTTGATAGGACAGTATCAAAAGCACTGAATAATTAAAAGTATAAATCCTGGACAGCTTGATAAAGAAAAATTGGAATGAACATGTTCAGGTGTTCTCAGTTTTTTCAGCAAGTAGTATGACCCCTAAAAATACTTTTGTTTTTTTTGTAGATACAGTTGTTAATGGTGTAAGACAATTCCATAATATCTACATGAGGTTGTTTTGATGAAAAGATAGTGTTGATAGGGAAACAGTGGGAAAGGAACGGCACCAGTTTTAAAAAAGCAAACCAACCAACCAAAAAACCCCAAACAAAATAGACCAAACTTATATACTTCCAAAGTGTAAAAGTACATCTAAAAATCACTGTTGAGAGGTAAAACCTTAACTTCAGAAGTTTTTTCTTTTGTCACGAAGTAATGTATACTTCTGAATTAGATGTATTCTTTATGATAAAATAATGAATGAGGAACTGAGGACAGATCTTGTCTCTGTAAAACTTAGCAGTGCGACTTTGACCTCTAAAACTAAGTCTTATGTAGCACAAGCTATTAAAATTTTTTAGTGAAAATGACAATAAGAGATTTCCAGTGATTAATTTTCTCCGAATCGTTTAACAGTTGAGGGTTGAAATTGCATCTTTTCTTTTACTCTTTCTTTTCTTTTTTTAAGCCAGAACTTCCTGAGCAAAACTACCTAATCATTATAGTTATTTTCAGAAATAAGGCTTAGTGTTTTTTTGTTTCTAGGTGCTCACCAGCTAGTCGAAGCGTTTAGATGTAACTAAATTAATAATATTTTTGAATTGATCTTCAGATGTTTCTTTCAAAGAGCTGTTTTTAATAAGTAACTGAAAAAACAGTTTCTTCAAATACCTGCAGATTTGAGATTTGTCTCAGTCAATACATGGTTAAAACCAAAAAACTTGTCTTTGCTACTAAAAGAAATGTTCTGCAGACGTGTGGTGCATACGATGTAGGAATCTTATGGATGATCGTTGCATATCTAATGCTTCTTAGAAAAAAATTATGTTAGAAATAATAAGTAACTTCACATACAAAAGCTGGGTAAAGTAACTTCGTTCTTTTTTTTTTTTTGATATAAATTATGTTGTGCTATCCTACACGTAACTAAAATGAGGATTTCAATAAGATAACAGGGAAAAAGTCCTTAACTTCTTTCTGTGGAGCAGTTAATACTGCCAAAATGCAAAAAATAAGTAGACAAAAGGCCCTATTCAGAAGGGGAAAGAACTTTCTCCAAATCTCCCTTTTTTCAGTACTCTTCTTTCATTGATATTGTCTCACTGAATTCAAAGGGCTGTAGCATTTA
This sequence comes from Baryphthengus martii, assembly GCA_013396935.1. NCBI lineage: Eukaryota > Metazoa > Chordata > Aves > Coraciiformes > Momotidae > Baryphthengus > Baryphthengus martii. The sequence goes on along the minus strand of VWZK01000791.1, from coordinate 2,520 downwards.
GCAGGTTTTTTATTCTCCTGCCATCTAAAGATATGCACAGAAACATGTAGTTACTGACTTGATCTGTTGATTTTGATTTACGATTTGAAGGCCTATAGCATCAGAAGACTCTTTTTGCATAATTTTTCACCACCATTGAGCTTGCATTCCTTTCTATGAGATATATGTACTAGGGTCTAATTCCTCATGTTATTACTATTCTTTACACCCTGCTCTGAAGATACCTAATTATACCGTACCAGTATAGAGTAATGCCAAGTTGGATGACTTAAGAGGCTAAAATGTCATTCCCAGCTAAACATCTGAAAAACCTGACTGTAGACATTAAGGATGGTTATCTCCCATTTTACTGTCCTTGGGCTGCTTTGTTTAAAATACCATTCTTGCTTTGTGTACTGTTTCTTTTGAAATTTACTTACAGTGAGTATACACTGATTATCCTGGAATATAGAGCTTAAGAATTATCATCAGAGGAAACATTCCTTGTGAAGTTCCAGATAAGTGTCTTCAGACAATTCTAAACCACTGCTGTAATTTTTTTTTTTTTTCTTAAAACCACATTTGATAGTGGTATTTTTGACTTAGAACAGATGTGTAGGTGCTAACCACTCTTCTAACTGTTCAGAAATAATGTTGCAACTAAGACAACTGACATGTATAGGTAGTTGTGAACAACTGGTTTTACTTGCAGGGAGTCTCTCGTAGTCAGTTAAATCCCTGATCTCATTTGGTATTGAAGTTTCTTGTACTATTTTTCAACTAGTGCTGCATTCCTAGCCTTTTATTAAGGTTACTGCTATTGAAGTGTGGTTGGAAGTATACCTAAAATCTGAAATATTTCAAGAAATCCATTAGCCAAACACTAGGGGGACATAACCCCTTAGTCTACTTTAACAATGCTTAATTTTATTGTAGGATATATACTTAAGCTAATAATCTGTAGTTTGCAATGTAGAATTTACTGCAACGTTTTAATATTAAGGTTTGAATGTCTAGTTTTAGAAGTATAAATAGAATAGCATATTGTCTTTATCTCCAAAGGCATTATATTGTACTCCTAGCAAGCGCACCGACAGAAAAACAGCGACTAGAATGGTGAGTATAATGCTTGCTATTTAAAAGAAATCCAAAAACTACCAAACAAAAACCTGTCAACCTTGGAAGCAAGGGAATATCTAGTGTATCTAGTATCTTTTTAGCAAAACAGCGTAGAGCTTCAGTGTGTCAAAATTTAGTGGATGAAGATGGTACACTTGTGGAAAACAGTAAAAATGAAGAACCAGGGAGTGAGGGCTGTTGCTTGAATTTTACTTCTTTACAGCACTGTCAGGTTCACTTCACAAGTCGTACTTTCTTATGCACTTCTTTTAATGGGAAGTGTGAGAAGGTATGTTTTCGATCTATTGAAATACTGTTTCTCAAAACAAAAATGCCTCTCCCTTGTTTCTGCTCTCTTCTTTTGGAGAAGTTTTAAGATTGTCAGGTATTGGGAATTTCTTTTGAAGCCAAAAGCATATTGGAAAAATATGTAGGAACTTCTTGCTGACTATCTTTTACTTGATGCCTAATGTCTTGCTACTTAATTCCATTTGTAAAATCAGGCCATAAAGAGAACTTCAGGGTGTTCTTAGGCCTCCCTAGCATTAGTTTTTGTAATTTATTTGGTTTAGTGATCTGAATTAGTCTGTCATGTATAGTGCACTAGTTCATTCTTAGTCTCAAGTATCAGTATCAGAATGTTCAGGATTTTATCCTGATATATGATGTTAGATACTTCTATTATTTCATATTAATGAGAACTTGCTAATAAATTACATTTATGCAGGGTGGGCTTGGTGGAATCAAAAATCCGTATTCTAGTTGGAAACCTGGAGAAGAATGAATTTATTACACTGGCTCATGTGAATCCACAGTCATTTCCAGCACCCAAGGAGAATCCTGAAAAGTAAGCAAAACTGGTGTGTTTTTTTTAATGTAATGGTGAGGAACTAACTGAACTAAAATACCAATTCATTAATAAATAAACCAGCATTTTTATAGACCCTTAAATTGATTAATTTTTATTGACAGCATCTAAAGGCACAGTTTTAATCTCTTCTGAAGGACTGTGTTAATTTAGATATTCTTTTTTCTCTATAGGACTGTTTCTAAACCAGAAAATAACTTTAAGGAAAAACTATATTTTTTTTGCTAATAAGCATATTAGTTTCATACTTTTTTGTCAGTGATCTGTGTTAGCTACTGTTGCTTAGCTGCTGCTGTTTGAACATCGAACATCAGTTTGTAAGATAGTTTTAATTATGAGGCAGCCCTGAGAGTCAGGTAGAACATCAGGCACAGTGGAACCAGAATCGTGAGTAACTTAAGTACATTTGATGTTACTAAGTTTAGTTGAGATGAATATCATTTAAATTTGGTAATGGCTGGTGGTGTAATTCCTTAGGATGTGGAAACAGTGGAGAGAATACTAAACACTTAAAATAGTTTAGGATTATGTGTGTTTTCTTCAACTCTCCTGCC
>VWZK01000788.1:19327-40832 GCA_013396935.1 Baryphthengus martii | reverse complement strand
CATTCCCATTCCCATGCCTGTCCTCATCCCCAATACGTCCCCAAGAGGTGCCTTCTCTGCCCCACAGCACCCCATGGCCTGGCCCCGTCCCCAACCCCCCCTTTCTCAGTCCTGGTGAAAGACTCACCATGGGGGGAACTCGCTGGCTTCTGCCTCGGCCCCACATCTGCAGAAGGAAAATGGGTGACAAGGAGACAGGGGCACACAGCAGGACCCACACAGCCACACGGTACAGCCACGTAGACATAGGCATGGGCACAGCATGGCACGGCACGTCCCTGCTCCGTGGGTACAGTAGCCCCAGCCCTCTTGGATCTGCTACTCCCAGCTCTCCCCACAGCCCTGGGGCGAAACGGCACGGCACGTTATGACATGGCACAGCATGGCATGGCACAGCACAGCATGGCGGGGACTCACCCTCCGCAGCCTCAGCCACCTCCAGGCTATCTAGCTGCTCCTCGTCTGCCACGGCCTCACCGCCATCCCCGAGTCCGTCGGCCTCATCCTCACCCAGCGGCTCTGTGGGCAGGGGCACGGGTCAGCCGAGGTCCCCGTGCTTCTTGCGGCCAGCCCAGTGCCATCCTGGTTCTGCCAGGGAGCACACCAGCCCAGGAGCCAGGAAGGGGCACGAGGCAAGCCTGACACCACAGGGGCTCTGGCAGCAGTTGAGAGGCCACATGTTCCCATTCCTGTGCCCCAGGGGATGCAGCCCCATGAAGAGCATGAGATGGCTGGGGGTTCTGCCCATCTGAGAACTGGGTGGCCCTTGGGGAGCCCCATGTTCCCCCAGGCACAGCAGTGCATGTCCTGGCACTGGCACCTGTCTGGAACTCGATGGTCCTCAGCATCTCAGCCACATAGTCCACATTGATGGAGAAGTGGTCCATGTTCTCATAGCCAGGCTCCGGGCGGCTGCTCATCGACACCTTGGACATGTCCGTGATCCTGAAGGGCAGGTGGAGACCAGGAGATGCGGCTTCATCCCCACTGGGACCCCTGCACAGCCACAGCTATGCTCCCTACTCTGCCCTCCTTGCTCCCCAGCTCTGTGCCCCTCACCCTGCCCCGGACCCCCAGCCTGTGCACGTCCATCTCACTCACTTTTTCAGGAGCTCCTTGGAGTGCTGTGGAGGAAAGTAGGGGGGTTGTGTCAGTGTCTCCCCAATCCTTTGGGATGACCACAGACACACGTTGTCCTGCAGTCCTGGGGCAGCCCCAGACCCCCTGAAAGGACCTGCCTCACACACACACACACACACCAAGTTCCCCACCACAGAGCCTTGTGGCAGCTCCGTATCCACTGGAAGACTTGGTCTCCCAGTTCCCCAGCCCTGCTGGAGGGTCCTGAACCCCTGCACCGCAGCACTCCCCTCCCATACAGACCTGTAGGTACAGGGCCATCTGGGGCTCCTCCATGGCCTGGATGGCTGACTCCACCAGCTTGGAGGAGGCCTCCAGGTGGTCTCCGTACTGGCGGATGAGGCCCCGTACGCGCTGCACCTTGGCCTCCTGCTCGCGTGCGATGCTCTGCAGCAGCTCCTTCTTCCGCTCCTCTAGGATGCTGCACAGTGAGTCGAAGCGCAGCCCCAGGTGCTGCTTCTGCCGCCGGCCGTTCTCCTGCGGGATTGCAGGGCTCAGGGCCGCCCTGGCCCTGCCGTGTCCCCACCACCGGCATGGCACCAGGGACGTCCCCTGGCCCCCACCTCAATGGTGTGGCAGATCTCCTCCATCTGCGTGATGATGGCCTGGATGCGGTCGTTCCCTGCCACCAGCATGGCGATGCCGTCACTGAGCTCGCTCTTGGGTGGGATGGGATAGGATGAGAATGAGTTGGGGATAGGCTTTGGATTAGCATTGGGATTGGGATGAGGATGGGATGGGAAGGGACAGGATGGGGATGGGATGGGGATAGGACTGGGATGGAATGGGAAGGGGGTGGGGTCCATCTGGATGGGCAGACCCCAGACCCCTCACCAGGCCGCAGGGCCTCCCACCTTCTGACGCTGGTAGACAGCGGGCAGTGGTGCAACCTCACAGTCCTTGTGAGCCCCGAAAACCTTGCAGAGGGAGCAGGTGGGTGCCTCGCAGCGCAGGCAGTAGATGTTGATCCGCTCATCCTCGTGCTCCTCACACATCAGGTGCTGCTCAGCCTTGGCGTGCAGGGGTCTGTGGGCAGGGGCCGGGCACCATGGCCCACAAGTGGGCCCCAGCCCCAGGGACACCTCAAGGCCCAGGGACAACCCTGGTCCCTGGGACATCCCCAGTCCCTGGGTATATCCCAGTCCACAGGGAACCCCGGTCCACAGGGACACCTGCAGTCCCTAGGGACGCTTCCTGCCCCAGGGACGCCCCTGATCCCCAGGGACACTTCCAGCCCCAAAGGCACCCCCAGCCCCAGGTACACCCCCCAGCCCCAGGGACACTCCTGATCCCTAGGGATACTCCCAGTCCCCAGGCAACCCCAGTCCCCAAGAACACCCCCGCTCCCCAGGGACGCTCCCAGATGCAGGAATACCCCGACCACAAGGGACAATGTCATCCCCAGGGATATCCCTGGCCCCAGGGATACCCCTGGTACCCAGAGACACCCCCTGCCCTCTGTCTGCAGCTCCCCTCATGGGATCCTCCTCCTCTTGCAAGGGTCACTGCCCCATGGGGTCTCGGGTGCCTCCGGGGGTGCCCGGTGCCCCCACACCTGGCTGACTCCTGCTTGTAGATGTCAATGATGTTCTCAACCAGCAGGTTCCGCTGCAGCCCGTACACACCGTGCCGGTCCAGCACCACCTCGTGCCGGCACGATGGGCACCGGAACCGGCCACCTGATGGCACCGCACTGGAGCCCCGCGACTGCCATAGTGGGTTGGAGGCCTGGGGAGCACCGGGGCACGGTCATGGCATTGGCACCCCCACAGCTCAACCTCCCCAGCAGCCTCCACCCTGGGCTCTGCCATAGGGAGCAAGAACTCCCCCAACTGTGTGCTCGCGCCCCCCACATGTACACGGATGTGGACATCAGCATGGACACGGATCGACATGGATACAGATGGACATGGACACGGATACAGACACGGACACGCAGGCATGGATGCAGACACCAGATACAGCCAGACCTGGACACGAGCACAGACATGGACATGGACACACGGACGTGGCCCTGACCACTGATGGACATGGAGAGGGCCAGACATGGAGACACGGACACAGGTATGGACATAGGTACAGACAGGCATGGATGTGGACATGGACAGCCATAGACAAAGGCAAGGACAGAGACATGGACATGGACAAACACAGCTATGGCCACGGACACGGAGGGACACAGGCACAGCCACGGACACAGACAGACACGAGCATGGATGGACATAGATGGACACGGAAAGACACGGAGACAAGGACACAGGCACAGAGGCATGGACACGGACACCCACGGAGATACGGACATGAACTCAGCCCCGATTCCCCCCTGCCCCCCACCCCACGCACCAACTGTGTCAGGGTCCCGGATCCAGCCCCCCGGCCCCAGGTGCACCTGGAAGACGTCGTTGGCACACTTCCGGCAGAGGTTGTGCTGGCAGGGCAGGATCACCACGGGCTTGGTGAACATCTCCAGGCAGATGGGGCAGATGAGCTGCTTCTCCAAGCTCTCCATGCTCCGCGCCTCCGCCAGCAGCGGCTTCAGCCCCACCGCGAAGTTNCGGAACGGGCTGAGCCGCCCATGGGAACCGGCTGACCCCTGGGACCGGACGGTCTCGCACTCGGGGACCAGCTAACCCACGGGACTAGCTGAGGCCGGGACTGATTGACCCCTGGGTACCGGGTGACCCGCCCACGGGGACCAGCCGACCCCCAGGCTCAGTTGACCAGAGCCCTGTTGTCCCGGAATGGGCAGCGCTGCTCCCCGGGGGCTTCGCTGCCTCCTGGCTGGGGAGGTGGAGGGGCCAGGCCAGTCGTGGAGCCTGGGGGGCTGGGGCAGGCTGGCGGAGCCAGGCTTGGGGGAGCAGAGCTGTGAGCCCTCCCCTGCAGGCAACAGGATCGGGGTCCCCTAGGCCCCATGGACTCCATCCAACTCCAGCCCCGACAACAGCAGTGTGGGAGGGTGCCCAGGAGACCCGTGCCAGGACCGCCCCCCGCAGTGCCACTCGCCCTGACACACCCGCTATATTTAGGGGGTGAGACAGAGCCTGTGCAGCCGCGGGCAGAGGCGATTGCTGCCGGGGGTGTGAGAGGGAAAGGTGAAGGGCTCTCTGTGTCCCCCTCTGCCCCTCTCCCCCACTCCAGGATGGGGTGGCACCATCCGGCCCTGGCCCTCAGCAGGGCCACAGCTCCTGGGACAGCCGGGCAGGATCCAGGCAGCTGGGAGAGGAGCTCTGGGGCAGCAGGACCCACACACCAAGCTGCCAGCCCCAGGGCCAGGGGAGCTGCTGCAGCAGCCAGGGTGGGATCTCGTCGAGGCCATGGGGACACCAGGATGGTGCCACACAGCACATCCATGGCGGGAGAAATAGAGACAGTCCCTGGTGGGACCAGGGTGCCCAGCCTGGCTGATGCTGCCCTACTGTGTTGGGCTTGTGTCTGGCAGGGCTTTGGTAGCAGGAAGGGGGCTTGTAAGAGTCGGTCCGAAGAACAGTATTGTCTCAACATTGTCATCAGAGACTTGGACAATCAGGTACCCCGAGACTTAGGCTAACGTCCTGACATGAGTCTGCAGCGGCCTGTCTGAGACACAGTTATTGATCCACAGGATGGGATGCAATTCCTATGGATGCCGAGATTACAAAACACCCTGACAGGGAGGATTGCGTGGTACAAGGAGTACGGTACCACTCTCCATTATCTGGAACAAGAAGAAACGGTCAAGCTACACTGCAGAGCTGCTGTCAAGAAGATGGATCATGATGCTGTCTTAGCAACTATCATGAAGGCGGAGGTTGGCAGAAATCCATGGGACAGAGGAGCAAGGGGTGTTGCCTGGCATAAAAGATGGCTCCTTAGCAACCCAACTTTGGAAATTTCCCCACCAAGGATCACGACGATCGGAAGGGCCAGCGAGACGCTGCCTGGACCTGGGACCATAGGGACCCCTTGGACCCGTGGTGGTAGCTCTAATTCTCTTTCCCTCTCTTTACTTTCCTTTTTTCTTTCCCCTCATCCTTTCTGTCTATCGCGTGCCGCTTTGGGGGCAAGAACAATAAAGTTGCCCTGTTTGATTGAAATATAACCCCTTGGCGTGGTCGCCTTGATTTTTTGCACTTCGAGATCACCACAAACGAACCATCATGCGTCCACTGAGTGGACTGTGACATTAAAACTGGCGTCATGGACAGAGCCACAGAGGTGGCTCCTGTGAGCAGCTTCTAGAAACGCCCCTGGCTACACATCGACCTTTCTCTGGCCACAGCCGAGCCAATCAGCACCTTCATGATAACGCATTTGAGAGGAGAAAAGCCTGTTGGAAGTTACTTCGTTTTGGGGGTTCTTTTGTGTTGGAGAGGAGTGGGACACGGTAGAGACAACGACATGGACACCACAGTCAGTGAGGAAGGAGCGGGGGAACCCTGGAGCAGCCATTGCCCTTGGCTCACGGTGAGAGAACAGGCTGAGCCCTTGCAGCCCATCAAAGGTGGAGCAGAACCTCACCTGTGGGCTGTGCAGGACCCCACAGTGGGGCAGGGGACTGATCCTGAGGAAGACTGTGACTGAGGGAGGCTCAGGCTGGATCAGTCTGTTCCTGGAGGTCCCCATGGAAGGGACCCACGCTGGAGTGGGTCATGAAGAGCTGCAGCCCCGTGGAAAGGACTCACATTGGAGCAGTTTGTAGAGGTTTGTCTCCCGTGGGAGGGACCATCTCCGGCGGGAGAGACCCCACACTGGAGCAGGGGAAGAGTGTGAGGAGCCCTCCCCCTGAGGAGGAAGAAAGAGCAGAGATAAGCTGTGATGAACTGACTATAACCCCCTTCCCAGTCCTCCTGCACCGCTGCTGGGGAGGAGGTGGAGAATCAGGAGCAGAGCTGGGCCCCGGAAGGGAAGCTGTTTATAAGATCTGGGTTTATTTCTCACTGTTCTACTCTGATTCGAGTGGTGAACTGGTGGTGGTTTTGTTCAAATTAAATTGATTTTGTTTCCCCATATTGAGTCTGTCCTTTGCCCATGACCATAACTGGCAGCTGCGTCCTCCCTGCCCTTTGTCTCGACCCTCCAGCCTCTAATTGTGTCTTCTCCTCCCGTGGCACTGAGGGGGATAGGAGTGAGTGGCTGCTGCAGGGTGGTAGTGCTGGCTGGGTGGGCTCAAACCACAACAGCACTGACCCACAGCAGTGAGGAGGGGGCAATGGCACAGCCTTGTGAGAGCCAGCGCCAGAGGAGACATAGAGCTGTCTGAGGAAGGTGACAGGAGACAGAGCAACCTTCACCCCTGTGAGAGTCACCCCTCGAGCTCTTGGGACACAACCCACCTACTGCACACCCTGCTCAGCCCACCCCCCCACAGTCCCCCAGCACTGGGCAGGGCCAGGCAGAGGCAGGTCCCGCTGCGGAGAGCTCAGGACACACGGAGACGTGCCCCCCTCCCGTCACCCTTTAATGGTGCCATAAAACCCACACAAACCAAGGAAAGCGCCGGTGCCATGCCCAGCCCTGCCAGGAGCCAGCCAGCAGCAGTGGCAAGGATGAGCGCAGGGAGCAACCAGTGCCCTGAGCAGACAGAATAGGGGCACAGGAGGTGGCACCCAGAGCCCACCAGCAGCGTTTGGCACCAGGCATCCCTCGGGAGGGTCCCCGTGAGAGCGGGCGGTGTGCCCGGCCCAGCCCCGAGGGTTACAGTGCTGACGGTCTTGGACACTGGAGCACGATGGAGCCTGGCCTGGAGAGGTCTGTGCTGGCAGCTGTTGGGCCGGTGCCCGGCGAGAGCACAGCAGCAGGCGAGGCAGCACCGGGGATGGTGTGCAGCAGCAGGTGCCAGGCCACCTCTGCCACCAGTGCTGGGAGACGGGAGCATGGCCCCGGAGATGAAGCAGGGGCAGAGGAGCCTCTGCACTGATGCTGGCTAAATTAACCTGAGATTCTAGCCCCCGTGAGGCTGGCGAGCCAGCCCGGGTGGCGTGACTGGGGTCCTGGAAAGCGACAGTCCCGAAGGAGGATCCCTGTCCCAAGTCCTGAGGGAGCCGGTAGGACCGCAACTGGCCTCAGGCGTCAGTCCTGGTGCCGACAGCCGACAAGGGCTCCACACTGGCAGGCGGTGGCTGTGCCACGACGGGGATCTGTGGATCTGGAAGAAAAGAGCTGCAGATCAGCGGCTCAGCCCTATCCCATAGTGATCAGGTTATCTAGGACGTCCCGACACCCCCGTGAAGGCTCCCAGACTTCCAGCCAGCACACAGCTGTGCAGCGGTGGCCCAGCCCTATGGAGACCTCTGCAAGTCACTCCATGGCAGCCCCTGTAGACACCATAAAGTCCAGTGTCTGACCCAGACACATCCAGCCCGACTCACCACTGTCCTCTGCATGCATCTGTGCCTCCAAGTCCTTGGGGTCAACATACTTGTAGGACTCATCCTCCTTTGGAGGACAGCACGTTCCACAGCAGAAGAAGCAACAGCAGCAACAGCAGCAGCAGGTGACAGCACCACAGCACAAAGCCAGGGCCTGCAGAGCAAGGGATGGCAGCTCCAGTAACCACCAGAGCTGTACCAACAGCCGGGCCACCACACAACTACCCGTGGCAGAAGCTGGCTCATGAGCCCACCCGATCTGTGCCAGCAGCCAGACCCCACGGGCCCGCCCGTGCTGCCCACGGCGGCCACCTCGGCGATGTTCCGTGCCGGGGACAGGCGGGTCAGGGACAGAGCTCACCCGGAACCACCACTTGGACATGAGGAAATAGTGCTTGACGGCATCGTCCCCGAACTGCTCGGCCACGTAGAGCCCCAGGGAGCCATACTCGTCGTAGAGCCGCCGCTTGTCCTCGTCACTGAGCGTAGCGTGGGCGCTGTTGATCTCCTTGAACCGCTCGGCCGCCGCCGGGTCATCGGGGTTCTTGTCCGGGTGGTACTTGAGGGCCAGCTTCCTGCGGGGCGGGGCCGGGCCGGTAGCTGCTGGACAGGCCCCGGGCCAANCCCCGCCCGGCACCGAGCCCGCACCTTGGCCCGCGGGGACAGCCCTGGTCCCGGCCCGGCCCCGCCCCCCCCAGTACGCAGGGACAACCTCGGCACCCGCTATACACACCCGGTGACATCCCTCTCACACTCCCACACAGATGGGGACACTCCCTATCGCAAAGCCCCGCACGGTGACATCCCGATCACACACCCGAACACACCCGGTGTGCGGAGACATTCCTGTCACTCCCTCCCTACACACACGGACAGCAACACCCCCACAGACGGGCAGCAGGCCCTGCTCACCATCCCCCCGGGCCCATCTCTGGCATGAGGTGGCAGGAGGTGGCACACTGGGGGGTGACGCTGCTCCTTTATTGGGGTACAAAACAAAGGCAGCGGGGGCAGCGGGGAGGGGGCAGTGCCCAGGGCTGGGGGTGCAGCTAGCAAAGGGGGCATGGGCCAGCCCCAGAGCCCTAGTCCCTGCTCCTCCCCCTTCAACAAAGAACCTGAGCCAAGAAGGGTGGTGGTGGCCTCACTGGCCTCCCCGGGATGCCAGGAGCTCCAGGATGGTCCCTGGGATGGTCCCGGTAAAGTTGGGAGTCCACCGGGAGGAGAGTGTTTGAATATCAAACCCTCTGGCCAGTGCAGGGCTGAAGCAACCCCTGCCCCACAGGCACCACCAGCCAGCCCAGAGCTCAGCTGGGGACCAGGAGGCAATGGAGTGTCAGATTGGTGGGGACAAGGTGGTTCCTTGTGGAGATCCCCACTCCCTGATGGTTTTCAAGTAGCTGGGCTGCCTGGGCAGAGAGCCAGGGGGCAGCTGCTCAAAATAAATACAAATAAATACAGATTCCAGCTCAGCAGCCTGCCTGGGGGCCAGCCACGGCCCCAGGGAACCCGTGAGGGGACCAGGCCCCATCCCCCTCTCTGCAGGGGTGGCTGGACCCCAGGCACAGGCCCAGGGAGACCACTGGGCATGGCCGGCAAGGCTCCAGAGGCAAGGAACACCCCTCTCCCTGTGCATGCTGGAGCTGCCATCCCTCCCTCCATCCTATCCTCCTCCTCAGGGAGGGTGGCTCTGGAGGTGGAGGACAGGCTGGTGGCGAGGGGCAGGCAGGGGGCACAGGCTGGCGGCTCGGAGCCCCTCCAGGGGGCAGAGGCGGGGTCTGGCCCTGCGGCCAGCCTGACCGGCGGCCCCCGGCCAGCCAGCTCAGCAGTCCATGCCGTCGCTCTCACACCAGGCAGAGGGGCCATCGGTGCCGAAGTATCTGTCCCCAAAGTTACCTGAAGGATGAAGGGACAGAGTGAGGCGACAGCAGCACTGGCCCTGTCACAGTTTGCTCCCCCCAGAGCTCCAGGGCCCCCTCAGTGTGGCCGTCAGGCACCCCACGGGGCTGCTGAGGAAAGGGGCTGGGGCTCAGCCCATGAGGCACACCCTTAAAATCAAGAAATTGTCTAGTTTGAAACAGACTAAGATCAAAGTCCAAGCCAGNACCGGTAGGCCCGCTTGATCTCCTCGGGGGAGCTGCCCTTCGGCAGGCCCAGGACGCGGTAGAGGCTCTCGCCGACCCGGGACAGCTTCCGCTGGGGCCGCCCAGGATCCGCCATGGCGCCGGAGGGAGGGGGCGGGCAGACGGACGGACGGACGAACGGACGAACGGACGGACGGAGGGAGCAGAACGGCNCCTCCCCCTTCAACAAAGAACCTGAGCCAAGAAGGGTGGTGGTGGCCTCACTGGCCTCCCCGGGATGCCAGGAGCTCCAGGATGGTCCCTGGGATGGTCCCGGTAAAGTTGGGAGTCCACCGGGAGGAGAGTGTTTGAATATCAAACCCTCTGGCCAGTGCAGGGCTGAAGCAACCCCTGCCCCACAGGCACCACCAGCCAGCCCAGAGCTCAGCTGGGGACCAGGAGGCAATGGAGTGTCAGATTGGTGGGGACAAGGTGGTTCCTTGTGGAGATCCCCACTCCCTGATGGTTTTCAAGTAGCTGGGCTGCCTGGGCAGAGAGCCAGGGGGCAGCTGCTCAAAATAAATACAAATAAATACAGATTCCAGCTCAGCAGCCTGCCTGGGGGCCAGCCACGGCCCCAGGGAACCCGTGAGGGGACCAGGCCCCATCCCCCTCTCTGCAGGGGTGGCTGGACCCCAGGCACAGGCCCAGGGAGACCACTGGGCATGGCCGGCAAGGCTCCAGAGGCAAGGAACACCCCTCTCCCTGTGCATGCTGGAGCTGCCATCCCTCCCTCCATCCTATCCTCCTCCTCAGGGAGGGTGGCTCTGGAGGTGGAGGACAGGCTGGTGGCGAGGGGCAGGCAGGGGGCACAGGCTGGCGGCTCGGAGCCCCTCCAGGGGGCAGAGGCGGGGTCTGGCCCTGCGGCCAGCCTGACCGGCGGCCCCCGGCCAGCCAGCTCAGCAGTCCATGCCGTCGCTCTCACACCAGGCAGAGGGGCCATCGGTGCCGAAGTATCTGTCCCCAAAGTTACCTGAATGATGAAGGGACAGAGTGAGGCGACAGCAGCACTGGCCCTGTCACAGTTTGCTCCCCCCAGAGCTCCAGGGCCCCCTCAGTGTGGCCGTCAGGCACCCCACGGGGCTGCTGAGGAAAGGGGCTGGGGCTCAGCCCATGAGGCACACCCTTAAAATCAAGAAATTGTCTAGTTTGAAACAGACTAAGATCAAAGTCCAAGCCAGTGCCCCCATCCCTGCCAGGGCACCACTAACCCATGTCCTCCAGCACCACATCTCCATGGCTTGGAAACCACTCCAGGGATTGGAGTGAGGGGCCTAAAACTGACCCCAGGATTTGAGGGGCGGCCTCCCCAGTGCCCAGTCCAGGGGGATGATCCCTGCCCTGGCCCTGCTGGCCACACTGGTGTGACATAAGCCCTGTCTGCCCTCACCAATGCCTGGAATGATGTGGAACTCCTCATTGATCCTCTTGTCCACAGCGGTGGTAATGATGTGGACGCGGGGAAAGGCATAGGCCACGGAGTGCACACCCATCTCAGCCATCAGCAGCGACAGCAGGAAGATCCTGTCCTCCTGCACGTCGTGGTCCTGCAGCACATGGACCCGTGAGATCCTGCCCGGCACTGAGGGCCCCACGTCCCCACGCCGTGCCCTGCCGCCCCCGGCCCCTCACCAGCAGCACCCGCACAGCCATCATGGCCGCGGCTCCGGTGGACACGGTGCTGTCCATGAGGATGACGTAGTCCTCGCTGATCTCCTTGGGCAGGCGCAGGTAGTGGAGCTGAGGAGGGAGGGATGGGGAGGTGGGCACCCCCGCACCACTGGGGGCTCCGCGGTGCTGGGGGCTCTGCGCTGGGACAGGGGGTGCTGCTCACCTCGGGCTCGCCTGTGTCGTGGTTCGTCTGGATGAGGATCTTGCCCAGGCGAATATCCTTGCAGACGGCAGTGAGGGCCTGCTCCATGGTCTCCCCTGCGCGCAGGATGGACACGCCTGTGATCTGGGAAGGGACAGGAGCATGTTTGCCGGGCATCGCGCTCTGGCGAGCTCCAGAGGCTCTGGCACTGCAGCAGGGGAACAAGCCCCAACGAGCAGCTCATCTGCACAGGGATGGACGCTGAAGCCACCAGGTTTTTTGGAGCGTGCAGACCCAAGACAGGGCTGCCACATCTCGTGGAGGGAGAGGAGCCGGGGCAACGCCTCACCCTCTGCCTGTGGAACCGCTTTCCTTCATATGTTGTCCCCTGCGGCGTCTCCACAGTGACCGACTGCAGAAGGGGGAGGAGAAGGGAATGTGGTTGTGGCCCAGGATGGGGGACAGGGATGCGGCCGCAGCCACACCCAAGGAGCGGCTGCTCACCTTCAGTGGCAGGAAGGAGAGGGCATGCTCAATCAACAGCCGCATCAGGCGCTTGGAGTAGAAGATGAATTCATCCCTGGTTGTGTCCTTGTTCCTGTGGAGGGAGGACACTCGTGTGAGATGACAGCAGAGCCCCGACTCCACCCTGCAGATGGCAAACAGGGCTCCAGAGGAAGGACGTGACGGACAGAGCTGTCCCCGGGAACCTGGGAGCTCTTGGGGAGGAGATGCAGGGAGCAATCACTGATGTTCTAGGGCTTGCTGAAGACCTAGGGCAGTGTCTAGAAAGGACCACCCAGTTAAGAAGGGGTCACTAAGCCTGCAGCCCATCACGAGGTCAGATGAAGTGAAAAGATGACAGGGGATGCTGCTCAGTCCTCTTCAGGACATGGGACAGTCCAGAGCCAACTCCGCAAGGTGGGCAAGCCGGATGAGCAAAGTGAATGAAGCCAAAAGCAGAAAGGAGGGATAATGGAGTGTGACATCAGCAGCCTGGCTAGAGGTGCCCCCTGAACCTGAATGGAGGTAAGGCAGGTGCCCAGGAAGCAAGCAGGAAGGTGCAGCATTCCCTGCTCCGAGCACAAATTCCAACTGCTGCTGAACCTCTGCTGGAAGATTTGGAGGGCTGGAGATTTAGGACACAACTACATGAAAAGGGCCAGAAGAGTGGAACGTGGGAGCAGCAGGACATCGGGCAGCACCAGCGGTTCTGGGAGCAGCAGAAACCCAGGACCAGGCAGCAGGTGCTCTGCGCTGGCACAGGGTGGGACCTGAGCACACCCAGGACAGACACGGCACGGCCGGACAGATGGCTCCCTGAGCTCCTCAGCATGGAGAACCCAGAGCGCACCCGGCCAGCGGCCGCAGTGTTACTGAGAACTGGAAACGTCGGACATGTTCCAAACTCCTCTCTGTTTATGGACCAGGTTGGAGATAAACCACCACCAGGAACCTGACAGATTCTGAAGTCCCCGGAGCTGTCTCATCACAACACTGAAGCACTGAGGGCAGCAAGACATTAAATAGAAAAGAGAATAAAACCATGATGGGATTGTACTTGACAGGAAACCTCCCCTTCTCCCCCAGAGGAGTGAAGACAACTAATCCCATGCTAATCCCAGTGTTGGGGCAGAGGGGAAAGAGGCTTTTCTCCTGGGAGTGTTCTGACCGTCAGCACACCCACGTGTGGCAGTAACTCTTTCGTCACAAGAGAAGCTGCTGCACGAAGCCCTGTGCATCCCGCGCACACGGTGATGGGGGCGCATGCAGCCCAGCGCTCGTGACAGGACAGGCAGCGCTGTCCCAGCCCACGCAGGGTGTTGTCGAGGCAGCAGAACTGCTACTCTGGCAGCACCGGTGAATCTTCACTGCACTACCACCAGTGAAGGCAAAGTACCTGCAGAAAGAGGTCACTCCACAAGAGGGGGATAACCCAAGATGTGCTTCCCGGTTAAAATGGGACCGTAACGATCCCACAATGTCTGTCTGCAGGCCTCGCAGTGCATGGCTGCTCTGGCAGAAGAGTACGGAGCAGATTGTGATGTTAGCGCCATTTTACTGGAGAACCAACGAGACCAAGCTCCTGGCTCTGCAGCTGAGCAGTGACACCAAAGGACTGGGTCTAGAGCAGGAGTGTGGTGAGGAGCAGCTGAGGGAGCTGGGCTTGTTCAGCCCGGAGCAAAGGAGGCTCCGGGGAGACCTTCTGGCTCTCCACAACTCCCTGACATTCAGGAGCTTGGAGCCAGGGAAGGTCGGGCTCTGCTCCCAAGAAAGAAGCACCGGGATAAGAGGAAGCGGCCTAGAGTTGCCCCAGGAGAGGTTTCAGTTGGAGCTGAGGAAGAATTTGTTGCCCTTTGGGGTTGTCCAGGCCTGTCTCAGGCTGCCCAGGGCAGGGCTGGAGTCCCCCTGCTCCCTGGAGGGGTTTCCAAGGCGTGGAGCTGTGGTGCTGAGGGACAGGGCTCAGGGGTGCCCTGGCAGGGCTGGGGCAGTGCTGGGACTCCAGGAGCTGAAAGGGCTCTCCTAGCCAGAAGGATTCTAGGATTCTACAACTGCAGTTAACAGGACATGGCCAAAATCTGTGTTCTCCTGTGACCTGCACAGTACAACCCCTGCGCACCCCCAGTATTTTTCAGAGAACTTGTGGAAAAAAGGAACCCTGCAGGCGTGTGCCAGTGTCCAGATGGAAGAGGAGGAACTGGCAACAGTCCAGGAGAGGCAGAAGGACACTGAATATTTTTACTCTGTATTTTAAGACATCATCTGTCACTTCTCACATCTCACCACGATGACAGATAGCCCAGCCAATGGCGCACAGGCGAAAGATAAACAGCCGCTATTACCCCAAGACATTTTTCCAGCCAGACCTGGGTAGCTCGCAGCCGAGAGCTCCACAGTGACCACAAAACCCAACATGGACTTTGTGACCAGCCTGGGCACAGCATGGGAGAACCGGAGAAATCAGTTTCTGGAAGAAACTGGCACCCTGCCTACAGCTCCTCAGCGTGGGCCATCAGCAGGCACGCTTCCCCATGGCTGGGCTGTCAGCATGGGCGGGCTTCACCCACGGGCACGCTGCACCCCACACTAGTTCCCCATGGCAGCTCTGGAGCCCCCTGGTACTGCTCGAGCTCCAGGTGCACCAGCAGTAGACCAGGCTTCCCAGGCAGTCTGACTCTGACAAGCTCCACACCATCCCCAGGGTGTTTCAGCCACGGACAGGCTGTCACCTGTGACCCAGGTGGGACCGGCCTTGTTGGTGCTGTTGGAGAGGCAGGTCCCTCTGCAGCCTCTGAAAGGCATCCCAGGGACGGAGCAGTATCCTCATCCCTGCACCAAGCCCCCAGTGTGCCTCTCTTCTAGAATCCTAGAATTATTTTGCCCTGCCCTGGGCAGCCTGGGCCAGGCCTGGATAATCCCAAAGGGCAATAAATTGTTCCTCAGCTCCAACCTCAGTCTCCCCTGGGGCAACTCCAGGCCGCTTCCTCTTCTCCTTTTGGGTGGGACCAGAGATCTCATCCCCTCCCCTGGCTCCAGGCTCCTGTCAGGGAGTTGTGGAGAGCCAGAAGGTCTCCCCTGAGCCTCCTTTGGTCCAGGCTGAACAAGCCCAGCTCCCTCAGCCGCTCATTCAGCTGCTCAAGTGCAGGACTATTTTCCAGTCTCCACTTCCCCACAGTAACTCCCTCTGGAGCTCACTTCTCCCCCAGATGCCAAGCCTGGATTTGCCGTGACAATACTCAGCGAGAAGCTCATCTGCTGCCACAGCATCATCTTCCCAGCAGGCCCCCAGAGACAGAAGGCTGGAGCGCAGTAGAGCCTCCAGTGTTGAACAGGGACGCAGTGTTGGCTGGCACAGTCTGGCAAGCTAAGACCGACCGGCTGCTGCCAAGAGAGCTGTGCTGGGATGGGCATGACAGGTAAAGGGAGGCTAGAGGATATTCCTGTCTCATGGCTCGCTGGTGCACCCACAGATGCCAGGTTTGGTGTGCCAGGGCACTCCCAACGGCAGCACTAGTGGGAGCACCAGCACTCCAGGAGGGCGGACAATGCAGGACGGGGCCAACAGCTCCGTGGCAGCCGCAACAAAGGCGAGAGATTTGCCAAGACACGGTAACTCCAGGCGCAGAGGCACAGGAAGTTTGGGGAAAGGTGCATGTTCAATCCCTGCCAGCCTGGACCTCTCCAGAGAGACATGGAGAGCCCCAGCGGGCAGGGAGTGATGCCCCTGGAGCAGGGGCAAGCCCAGGGGGCCACAGGTGAGGACCATTACCAGCTCCACGCCATGCTGGAGTCACGCAGCAACAGACGGGCGCTGCCAAGTCTCACCTACAAGCACCAGAAATACAGGCTGCCTCGCTGCCACCGAGCGCAGCAACTCTTCACCACAAGAGTTCCTCAGCGTAGGGATCTTGGCAACGGCACCGCCTCAGCTTTCCCTTCCCAGGCTGTGGCAGGATTTGAGGGGGCGGCTGACAGGCCAAGTCAACGCCCCTCATAAATGTGGTATTTTTCAGTTACCATCTGGAAGAGGCAAAGTCCACCTCCCTGCAGCCCTGCCGCGCGCACGGCCGGCACCGGCAGCACAGCTCCGGGCCAGGTGCGCTGCCGAAGCCTGCGCAGGCTCCATCCCCTCTCTTCCCCGGGCCCTTGAGCAAACTCCTAAATCTAAACAAATTAAGGTTATCAGTCCTTGTGGCATAAAGGCGGAGGCACAACGGACTGTTCTTGGCAAGGGAAAAGGATGGGAAGAAGGAGGGACAAGGAGGAAGATGGAACGGCCGCTACAGATGAGGGAACTCGGCCTCTAGCCAGGTGCTGTCCCTTCTGGACAGGGGATGGTCAAATCTGGCCCTTGGCTCTGCTCATTGATCAGCCCAGGCTCCCACTTGCCCAAGAGCAGCACACACCAGTGTCATGCTGTTGGCTCTTCCCAAGGAACAGGAGGAGCCGTAGGGCAATGGTCTGAGAGAACAGGAAAAGCCATCGGGAAAAGGTCTGAGGGAACGGGAGGAGTCCCCAGGATAAGGGAAGAAAACATCTCCATTGCAAACAAACAACATTCAGCCTCTGGAGGTACCACTGCGCCAGGATCTCCCATCCACCTTTGAGCACACAAACAGTTGGTGAGCTGGAGAAACCAGCTCAGGCCATGAAGAAGTCACGGCCAGAGCACGGGAGGGACAAGGCAAAACCTCCTTCAAAGACCCCTTGGCTGGACCTGAACTCGGAACCTCCAGAATTCCACAGGCTGGGGTAAAGTCTGTGACCTTCAGACCCTGGCATGGGACTCTGACCCCTGCATGTGCGGCACGAGGCCATTCACCGGGCTTTCCACTGCTGTGAACTGCCCTTGGAGCCTGTGTTCTGACAGGGGAGTCACAGAAACACTTGATCATTTTGATTGGAAGAGACCTCTCAGCTCCTAAAGTCCCAGCACTGCCCCATCCCTGCCAGGGCACCACTGAGCCCTGTCCCTCAGCACCACATCTCCACGCCTTGGAAACCCCTCCAGGGAGCAGGGGGACTCCAGCCCTGCCCTGGGCAGCCTGGCACACGCCTGCACAACCCCAAAGGGCAACAAATTCTTCCTCAGCTCCAACTGAAACCTCCCCTGGGGCAACTCCAGGCCACTTCCTCTTGTCCTGCTGCTTGTTCCTTGGGAGCAGAGCCCGACCCCCCTGGCTCCAAGCTCCTGAATGTCAGGGAGTTGTGGAGAGCCAGAAGGTCTCCCCTGAGCCTCCTTTGCTCCAGGCTGAACCAGTCCAGCTTCCTTAGCCTCACTAGGCTTGCTCTCCATATCCCTAGAGTCACAATGGGCGTCTGGAGGAGGAACACTCTGCTTCCCACACAGAATTGCAGCCTGTGTGTGGTTGTGAGGTTACAGTCTCCAAATCAACACGTGGGTGCTGGTGGCCCACTGCAGTGTGAGCAGATGCATGGGGAATGAAAAGATCGAGTGAGACAGAAAGTTGTGGAAGCAGCAGCCCTGGTCCCTTCTCCAAGTAGCTCTAAACCCAATCCCCTCAGAAGAGGGGCAGCAAGGGCAGCTCACCCTGTGCCATCAGCTATTCCACCTCTGCTCCAGCTAGGCCAGAGCTGACCAGTCTCCTCTCATTGTAAGAAAAGCTTGCCCGTGGCTAAAAAGCCACCCCAGACCATGTGTGACAAGGTCTCGTCACCAAAAAAAGCATCTGTAGGCCGGAGCCATCTGTGCTCAGCAGCTTTGCTCCAATAAAACACCTATGTCCAAAGCCCTAAAGGCAGGGGAGAAAGAACTCACTGGTTTTGTAGCGTGATCCTAGATACCAGCCCTTCTGAGAGAAATAAGTCCCACAGGAGTGCTGAGAACTGGAGTGACCTGAGCCAGACCACTGGGAGCCTGGGCTGCAGCACTGCTGACAGGACGCTCTCGGCACCAGGAGCCGGTCACCGGAGCCTTCAGCCGCCAGCCGTGGCCTGGAGCCGGGCGAACTGGGCCGAGCTCGTCCCGAGACGCAGGAGGCACGGCCGGGAGGAGTTTTGCATCGCCCTGAGGAACTGTAACCGAGCTGCCGGAGGAGAGTGTCTAATTAATGCTAACGAAGATCGTGCACCACGCAGCGCGGATGGGAGTGACGAAGGAAGAGCCCCGTCCGACCTGGAGCCAGTGGGAGCCTGAGGAGCTCCAGGGCAGCGGGAACAAGGGGACGGAGCTGTGCCGGGGGGGAGGGCGCTCGCACCAGAGCTCCAGCCGTCGAGGGGACGAGCGCCCGTCACACGGCCTGAGCGGCTGGGAGACGAGGGAGCGGTGTCGAGGGTGGGGCTTCAACTGGCCCCGGGAACCACCGTGAGGGTCCCGCTCCGGAGGCACCAGCTCGAGCTGACCCCGCTGTTGCACCGTGCTTGGAAAGGATCTGTTTTTAGGAGATCCCATGACCGAGACTCTGCTCCAGGAGGCCGAGGGCTGGGCCTGCGCTGCTCCAATGTGGAGGCAAGGACATACCTGATGATGGTGTGCATGCCACGGACCTGCGGCGTGTTCTCCAGGACGCTTAGTGTCTTCGGCAGGGGCTGCCCTTGGTGAGCAGAGGCCAGAGCTGCCCTGCAAGAGGGACGCAGCCATCAGAGCCGCGCAGCATGCGCACACAGAGCCACCACCCCGGCCCCTCTTGGAGGGACACAGCCCCCAGCCAAGGGAAGGCTCCTCCCAGAGAACCCACTGCAGGGGCTGGACACCAGAAAGCACTTGGCCTTCCACCCCGATCCTCACGTGCGGTACCAGGTATGATCCCAAAGCAGCACCACCCCGTAAAACCGGCAAACCTCCCCTAAGCATGAATCCAGGCACCTCCATGCATACGAGGCTCTGTCAGCACCTGGGGAGTGGGAGCAACAGCTCCACACGGGCAAGACCTCCCTGCAGAGCCAGGACAGAGCTGTCTGGGGACAAGGCGTGTGTTCCCTCAGGGACAAGGACTGTCCATGAGACTGGTGATGTTCTCTGGAACTTCACAAGGGCCATCTAGGGCGCTTGCCCCCTAGATGGGAGCAGCCTAGAGTACTCGAACCACACCCCGGAAGAGGACAGGACTGGCGCAGGGAGCCTGTCATGAGGTAAGCACAGCTTCTGTGGGATGGGTCACACAGGATCCTGCAGCCACAGCGAGACAGCCCCCGAGCAGCTGCGAGTGGGGCAGCCCTGTCGGCAGCCGTGGAGGAGCAGCCACGCACCAGCACGTCAGCAAAGCTCTGCCCACCAGGGACTTGGAGAAGAGGGGTGCTGGTAGCCCTCCCCCCAGCTCAGGAACTGGCACCTCTGAGCTTGGCAGCATCCCCACATACCTGACAGTGATCTCGCGCTGGGTGCCGGAGCAGAGTCATCCCGCGTGGCCAAAGGGCAAAGAAAGGACACCCAGTCACTGTGCTGGATGGGCACAGCCCCCTACCAGCACCCCCATCCAGCTCCCACCCCTTTTTCTGGGGCAGAAAAAACACAGCTGGGCACAGCTGGGAGGCAAGGGTGGGACAGGTGAGACCAGAAGAGCTAGCTGAGACCAAGGGGGACAGTGGGTGTGCCAGGCCAGGACACAAGCACCAGTCATCCCTGCCAAGGCAGGCACTGTGCCCAGCCCCTGCCTCTCCATCCCCAGCCCCCCTCTCCCTGTCCCCAGCCCCATGTGAGCGCTGTGTGAGCAGCCACATCCTCCTCCCTGCACACAGAACCCTACTCCCCCTCACTGCAGCAACCACAGCACCCCCCTCACCTTCTCCAGCTGGCTGTGCACGTGCTGCACAATGAGGTCCAGGGCCACAAAGTTTTCCCCACCTGACAGGAGAAGGCGGGTCAGATGCAGGGTGCCAGCCCCTCCCGGGACGCCTGCTCCCAATGCCCGGGCTAGGGCTGGCAGACCTCCAGTCTCACCTCTGGGCACCACGATGTCAGCGACCTGCACGGTGGGCTCGATGTACTGCTCGAAGGCCGGCTTCACGAACTTGTTGTATTGCTTGATGACGCCCACAATGTCGCGCCCGCGCTCCATGATGTCGCGCTGCAGCCGCCGCACCAGCCGGATGTCAGAGTCCGTGTCCACAAACACTTTCATGTCCAGGAGCTGGAAAACTGGGAGGAGTGAGTACCCACTGGACCCACCTTGTGCCCCTCGCCCTTGGCACCCAGCTTGGCATCCCCGGAAGCTCCAGCACAGAGGGGCTCTGACATCAGCACCAGGTGACCCTTCCATCCACAGCGCCTGTTCCCTGTGCCAAGCGCAGCCAACCCCATCACCAGTGATACCTTCAGCAGCTCCTTGTTGGCAAAAGCCAGGATCCCCTCAAATACGATGACGTTGGCCCCGTATACCGTTTTCTGTGGGAAGAATGGAGCCATGCTCATCCTCACACACACTGTGGTGACGCTGGCACCCAGCATAGGCAACACCTCACCCCCGCCGGGCTCTCACCACCCCACAGACTTGCAGTCCCCAAAATCACCCCATGGCACCCAGCCCTTAAGGGTTGTTTTCCTTGCTCCGCACCTCAGCCCTGCACTGACCCAGAACCCAGAGCCTTACTCTAGCGCCCCAAACCACTGCCTCCTCCTTCATCCCATCCCCCTCAATCCCCACTGCAGCCTCTCCCCAAGCTCCGCGCTGGCCCGTGTCCCCACGTCCATCTCCATGCTCCCTCGCTGACTCTACCCCCTAGTCCCCTCAGAAAGACCTTCCCACACCTGATGACCCCTGGCACCCTGCTCACTTTGCCATCCCAGGCCCCAAAACCCTCACACTCCCTACCCCTGCCCCACAGCCGTGTTCCCTCCTTCCTGAGGGCTCTGCCCCAGGGCATGCAGCCTGGCTCCGCTGTGGCACCCACCCACTCGCGGCGGCGGCTGTGCGTGGTGAAGTCGTAGACTGGCACCTTCACACTCTTGCCCTTCTTGAGCTTGCGGAGGACGCTGACAAGCAGCTCGAAGTCGAAGGCATCAGGGTGGTCAAAGTTGTAGTCGCTGCGGGCTGCCAGCGCCTGCTGCCCCTCGTCCAGCACCTGCAGGCACCAGCCCCGCTCAGCACCGCACCAGCCCCATGGGCACCGGCACCGCTTGGCACCATGGGCATCATCAGCACCACGCTGGCCTACCTGGACCCG
This sequence comes from Baryphthengus martii, assembly GCA_013396935.1. Classification (NCBI taxonomy): domain Eukaryota; kingdom Metazoa; phylum Chordata; class Aves; order Coraciiformes; family Momotidae; genus Baryphthengus; species Baryphthengus martii. The sequence continues at coordinate 19,788 of VWZK01000788.1, read as the reverse complement.
TGGTCCTCATCTCTCACCTTGTAGAAGGAGTCCATGGAGAGCAGCACGACCCAGGGCACATCCAGCGCCTCGATGATCCGTGTCGCCACCGTCGTCTTGCCCGAGGCGCTGCCACCGCACAGGCCTGCGGGCGATGGGTGGAGGCACCATGGCAGCCACGGTGCCAGCTCCGTCACCACCCTGGCTCCAGTTCCAGCCCGGTTCCAGCCCCAGCCCCAGCCCCATTGCCTCCCCAGCCGCAGCTCAGGGTTCCGGCTTCGTCATTTTCCCGGGACCAGTTCCAGCCCGAGCCACGGCTCCATCCCTTCCCCAGCCCGGTCCTTGTCCCAGTCTCATCCTGAATCCATCCCTTTCCCAACTCGGTCCTCGTCCCGGCGCGGTCCCGGCTCCACCCGTTCCCCAGCCCGGTCCTTGTCCCGCCCCCCCCGCTCACCGATGACAAAGGCCTCGTCCACGGGCGC
>VWZK01000788.1:1993-19281 GCA_013396935.1 Baryphthengus martii | reverse complement strand
CTCGTTCGGGAGCAGAGACACTCGGTACGGGGCCTTCGCCGGTTACCGGGCCCCCGAGCGCGGCCCTGTTCCCAGAACCCACGGACCGGCGGAGCCTGGGCCACGCTGAGTCCCCGTTACCGGCCCCGCCATCTTCGACCGGGCCACCCGGAGCCGCTGCCCAGGACCGCGAGCGGAGCTCCGGGGACACCCCAGCAGTGCCCCGGGCAGCGGGTGCCCGTGGCACCCATACACTGGGGAAGGTGTCCCAGGGTCCGAAGGAACCTTCCCCGGATCCAGTTTGTGCCAGTAGCCTCCGGTCCTGGCCCTGGGCACCACTGGAGGAACCTGGCTCCATCCCTCAGCACCCTGCAGGGATTTACAGACATGCANCCCGTTCCCCAGCCCGGTCCTTGTCCCGCCCCCCCCGCTCACCGATGACAAAGGCCTCGTCCACGGGCGCGCCGGTCTCGCTGTACCAGGGCGGCCGCCCCGCGGTGTAGATGGTCCGTTTGCTGGTGCGCAGCAGCGGCGGCTCCGGTTNCTGCTCCAGTCCCTTCAGCATTTTGGTGGCCTCTAGCTGGGTTCTCTCCAATTTGTCCATGTCCCTTTTGTACTGGGGGAAACTGGACCCAACACTTCCGGGGGGGGGCTTCCCCAGAGCTGAGCAGATGGGAAGGACCATCCACTCCCTCCTATGGCAACGCTCTGCCCACTGCAGCCCAGGACACCATTCACCTGCCACCTTTGCCTCAAGGGCATGGTGCCGGTTCATGGTCAACCTGGTGTCCACCAGGACACGAGGCCCTTCTCTGCTGAGCTGCCAGGAGGTACCCAGCACGTCCTGGGGCTGTGAGGCTTTTCCTCCCCAGGGGCAGGACTTGGCAGAACTTCAGGACGTTCCACAAGCCCATTTCTCCAGCCTGTCCAGGTCCCCCCGGCACTGCAGAGCAGCACAACCTTGTGGTGCGCAGCTGCTCCTCCCGGCCTGGTGTCACCTGCAAATGCTGAGGAACGCTCTGCCCCATTCTCCAAATCGTTAACGAAGACGTTAAACGGGGCTGGAACCAGTGTTGACCCCCGGGGTACACTGGTCCTTACTGGCCTCCAGCTGGACTTCGTGCTGCTGACCAGCAGCCTCTGGGCCTGCCCCTGCAGCTCTCGCTGCTCGCCCTGCCCACGTTTCCACAGTTTCTCCAGGAGGATCTGAGGCACACAGCGTGAAAAGCCCTCCTGCAGTGGGGGTGGACAACTTCAGGAAGTCACTTCAGCGCAGAAGGCGATCAGGGGGCCAGGCAGGACCTCCCCGCGGTGAATCCTCAATGATGCTCCTGGTCACTTTGTCCTTCACACGCTCAGAAACGGTTGCCGGGATTAATTTTCTCTTCTCCCCAGGGACGGAAGCGAGGCTGGCCCGCTGCACACAAACAGCCCCGCCGTGACAGCAGCCACCCCCCGACATAAGCATCTCCCACGGCCTATGGGACCCCGTACCCGAGCACTCCCCCGTACACCATCATCTCCCCCGCTCTGAGTCCCACCTGGGCACGTCAACCGGAGCACGCCGCACAGCCTTGGCGCCCCCGTCAGAGACGGTGCTGCCTCCCGGTGCCTTCCCTTCATCCCCCACGCCCCCAACCGCCCCGTGTCTTTGGCCGGTGTCGCCTGCCCCAGTGCCCGGAGCGGCGGCAGTGCCGGACGGAATCCCCCAGCTCCGGGGAGATGCCGCGCTGCCGTTGCTGCTCCGAGACAGAGCTGGGGAGCCCGAGGGGTGCAGGCCGGGGGAGGCCGGCCCCGCTGCCCCCGCCCCGGTCCGGTCTCGCTGCCCCCACTCCCCCCGGCCGCNACCTCCATCACCTCCATCGGCCCGGCACTTTTCGTCACCCCATCACCACCATCATCACCTCCAGCACCCTCGGCACCTACCAGCACTCCCAGCATCAACATCACTGGCACCCCCATTGCCCCGTCACACTCAGCACCTCCGCCTCCGCCACCTCCAGGACCCTGGCACCCATGTTACCTCAGCATGTCCATCAGCTTTGGCACCTCTGGCATGGCCACCCCCATCATCCCGGCACTGCCACCCCAGCACCCCTGCCAACACCACCTCTCAGTGCCCCCGGCACCGCCACACCCATCAACCTCTGCATCTGCAACCCCCGATGCCTCCGCACCCTCGCTGCCGGCACCGGCTCCCCCATCACCCCTCATCTCCCCCAGCCTCCCTGGCACCCGAAGCCCCCGGCACTGGCACTCCCACACTCCCCGGCAGCTCTAGTTCCCCTCCCCGGGACCCGCACGCCCCGGCATGTCCGACACTGCCCAGCTCCTGCACTGCCCCCCACCCGACACCGGCACACTCCGGCACGTTCATCGCCCCTCAGCCCCCGCTCTCTCATCCATCCGGCGCGGACATCAGCACCGCCGCAGACCCCAAGTCAGCCCCGACCGGCCGTGCACCGGCAGCCTCACCCCTGACAGCGGCACAAGCCTATCCCCGGTACCGGCACCTTCGTTCAAGCGGAATCGGCACCCCCACCCTGCGTCAACCCCGCTCCCCGCTCGAGNCCCACCGGCACCTCCGCCGCAGGCACCGGCTCCTGCACTGCCCGGGACCGGGCTCCCCTCGGCCCCGCCGCGCAGTCGGGATGAGCCGCGCAGCTCCGGGACTGGGGCCGGGAGAGGCGATACCGTGAGCCCGATGCTCTGCAGTGGCCCGGCCAGTGGGACCCTCGGGCAGCTGGGACGGAATGCGCCTACCGTGAGCCCCGGGGGCTCCGGGCAGAGGCAGTGGGAGCCGGTGTGGCCAGCAGTGACCCCCGCCCACAGTCTGTTTGCAGGCTCCCCGGACCCCCTGGCACCGTCAGCCCCACTGGCCCTGGCTACCCGGTGCTGCTGCAGCCCCCCTGCCCCCAGCCAGGGCCCGGGGAGGCTCCAGGCCCGCCGGCAGCTGAGCGTCGCCTGCACCGTCTGCTGCATCTTCATGGTTGGAGAGGTGATAGGTAATGGCGGGACCAGGACAGAGATGGGACAGGGGCTGCTGGGGCGTGGGGTGCCAGCTGCTGTGTGCCCACAGGCGGGTACCTGGCGCACAGCCTGGCCATCATGACGGACGCTGTGCATCTGCTGACAGACGTGGGCAGCATGTCCATCAGCCTCTTCTCCCTCTGGGTCTCCACTCGTCCGCCCACTAAGACCATGACTTTCGGCTGGCAACGCTCAGGTGAGCCAGAGGGGCACAGCTCTGCAGATGCCCCATGACTGGAGTGACTGCTTGATGGCTCTCATCCCACAGAGATGCTGGGTGCACTGGCCTCTGTCCTCTCCATCTGGGTGGTGACCGGGGCCCTCGTCTACCTGGCAGCCGCCCGCATCGTCAGCAACGACTACGAGATCGAAGCGCGAGCCATGCTGGTGACATCCGCCAGCGCCGTTGGCGTCAACCTGGTGTATGTCCCACGCAGGGCTGTGCCCCGTGTCCCCACCCTGCAACCCCCCAAGCAGCCCCTGCCTGAGCCCTGCCCCACACCTGTCCCCGGTACCCTAAGGCCCCCATCCCTGTCCCCCAGGTCCCCTTTTGTCCCTGTGCTCCAGCCTCGTGTCCCCAAATGCTGCCTTCCCCTAATCCTTCTCCCCAACATACTCCTGGCTTCCAGCCCATGTATGTGTGTCTCCCACCCCCATCAAGTAGCACCTCTGTCCTGCTCCACGCCCACCCTGAACCCTGGCATGTGCCCCAGGCCTGAATTCCCTGCCCCTGCCCCACATGCCTCCCTGCAGTGCTATGACTGCGACTGCCCTGACCCTGCTGTATCTCCAGCCCTGCCCCACAGTGGGATGCTGCCCTGCACATCTCTGTGTTCCTGGGCCCTGGGTGTGCTTGTCCGTGCCCCCTTTGCCAGTGCTGCCCAGGCACCGCTGCCTGGCTGTGGGTCCAGGCAGGGCCAGTGAGGCCCCTGCGTGCTGCCCGGTGCAGCGTTGAGCCAGCTCTGTTCTCCCCAGCATGGCCTACATCCTGCACCAGTCGCCCACTGGCCACGGCCACGGCACAGGGGGCTACGAGCAGCTGGAGAGCTCCAAGGGTTGCCTGCCTGGCCATGGCCCCCTGCCCGGCAGCACTAGTGTCCGTGCGGCCTTCGTCCATGTGGTGGGTGACCTGCTGCAGAGCGTCGGTGTCCTCGTGGCTGCCACCATCATCTACTTCAAGGTGCTTGGCCTGGGCTCCGCTCTGCTGCCCATGGGAGTGACTCCCTCAGCCCCACGCATCTGGCACTGCCACATGTGGGTGCCCAGCACAGCTCTTCCCCCACCAGCTTCACACAGCCCCTGCTCTCTGCAGCCCCAGTGCAAGATCGCTGACCCTATCAGCACCCTCTTCTTCTCGGTCTTCGTCCTCGGCTCCACCATCACCATCCTCAGGGATGTCTTCAGAGTCCTCATGGAAGGTGGGTGGTGGGTGGGTCATGGTCACAAACACATCACAGGAGCTTCTCGGGGCCACAGCCCCTTCCCCATGTGGCAGTTCCCCTCCCCCCCAGGTCCAGCCCTCACCCCCTCTTCTCTGCCCCATGGTGAGGCCACCTCACTCTGGAGCCCCCCTCCCCAGCCCAGAGGAGCCCCCACTGGGGCTGCTCCTGCCACAAGCCCTGACCCTGATGGGGCCATGGCCGTCCCCATGTTGTGACCGGGCGTTGGTGGCAGGGACGCCTCGAGGCCTCGCGTTCAACGCAGTGAAGGAGACGCTGCTGGGGGTGAGCGGGGTGAAGGGCGCCCACGACCTGCACCTCTGGGCCCTGACACTGAGCCACAATGCAGTGTCAGTGCACGTGGCAGTTGGTGAGTGCTCGGCCAGCAAGCCCAGAGCCCAGGGCATGGCCAAGGCGTCCCCCCGGTGCTGAACCAGGGCGTCCTGCTGGTGCTGAGCCGTGCTGCCCCATGTCCCCAGAGGCCAGCGCAGACCCTGAGACGGTGCTGCGGGATGTCATCACCCAGCTCCGGAGCAAGTTTGGCTTTGCCTCGTGCACAGTGCAAGTGGAGCGGTACCGGGAGGACATGGCCACCTGCCAGCACTGCCAGGACCCCCGTGCTTGACACCCTCACCTGCGGTGGAGCTGGGGCAAAGCTGGCCCCGGCCCCCTACCCTGTGAGTGAGCAGGAGCTGCCCCCGGAGCAGGGGGTGCAGCGCAGGAGCGGAGGCCGCGCCCGGGCTCCTGTCCCTGCGCTGCACCCATCCTGTTGCTGCGGAGCCCAGGGTGGGACAGACAGTGCCCCAAGGGGGGGAGGAATGACACACCGGGCAGGTCCCCCCCAAGAGCCCTGTTGCCCCCTGAGAAGACAGGAGGGACCCGTGGCTGAAGGGCCCAGGGAAGGGAGAGGTCACCCTGAGGGACCCACCCTTGTTCCCAGCTGCTCTCCATGGCACTCCCCTCACCCACTGTGGCCATGGCCTTGCTGGTGCCCAGCTGCAGGGTCCTAGGGGAGCTGCTGCCACTGTACCCACCTAGGGGCAGGGAGAGGGGCACCAGAGCCTGGAGCTCAGCCCTGAGCCCAGCACCCCTGCTTTGCTTCCTGCTCGTCGGCTGAGGGAGGGATCCTGCCCCGTGCCTTGGCCTGACCCATCCCCCGCCATTGTGAACCGGTGTCCGTCGAACTGTGGAGTGTCTGTCTGTCTGTCCAGCTCTTTGTGCCAGGATGCTAATGGGCAATGGCAGAGCCCATAACCCCCAATAAACTTGTTGGAGATCAGCAGCACCAGCAGCACAGGCACCAGGAGGGGACTGGGGAGGTGGGACAGCCCTGGACTCCCTCCGAGGCAGAGTGCGGCCAGCACAGCCTCCCCAGGCTCCCGTGCCCACGTGTGGCCCCGCACTACCACCACAACCAGCGTTACAAAATCAACCACATTTACTGCACAGCTGCACACAGGCTCAATGTGAGCGACTACAGAGCTCCCAGCCCCCTGCGGGCCCCCTCACCCTGTCCAGGGCAAGGCTGGACCCCACCCCAGCTCCCTCCCTGCACCCACATGGGGGGCAGGAGCAATGGGGGGCAAGAGCAAGCACAGCCCCACATGGATGGGGGCCTGGAGGTGCTTTCCCAGCCCCATAGCTCAACCCAGGGACATGCACCATCCCCACCGTCCCATCCCTGCACCAGCTCAGACCAAACAGCACCAAGGATCCTCCCGAGCCTGGTGGACAAGTGTCCCCAGCCTCCCAGTGATGCCCAGGAGCAGCCATCCCTTCCCCAGGGTGGGAGCCCAGAGGGTCAGAAGCACCGAGTAGGGGCACAAAGCACCGTGAAAGGGCACGAAGCACCGAGAGGGGGCACGTAGCCCCAGCTGGACAGCATAGTGGGCCCCTGGCCCATGCTCCTGCCCGGGGCGAGTCTGAGGGGCAGCAGCATGAAGGACCCACTGCCCTACTCTGCTGTCATCGGGGAGGGCTCGCCAGGGCTGCCGGGCTCATCCCCATGTAGGGCCTGGAAGCGTGCTCGGTGCTCTGGGAGCAGCCGTCGTGCCACGCCGGCGGCCAGCCCTGCCAAGCAGTGTGCCCGCACGATGCCCGCCTGCCCGCCCGACACCAGCCAGCCCAGCGAGTCCAGGTTGGGGCTGAAGCGCACCTGCGGAGGAGGAAGGGGATCAGGAGGGAGGGGGCGAGGTGGTGGGACCCCCGCACCCCAGACACGGTGTGGGCAGTGGCATTGCCGCAGGCCGGGGGCTCAGCTCGGGCGCCTCACCTTGTGCAGGGACTCCAGCTGCAGGCGGTCGAGGCTCAGTTCGGCCTTCACCTCCTGCGTGTGCATCCTGCGCATCGGCTCCCGGCTGGAGAGGTTCCGGAAGCTGCGCTGTGAAGGGGTGGCGCAGCCATGGGCGGCGTGCCAGGGCATGAGCGTGGCACACCTGGCCGTCCTGGCACCACCTGTGCCGTGCCAGGGCAGGTGCTGCTCGGCCAGGAAATGCGGGACACCCTCGGGGTCACCCACGGCAAGGGGCGGCAGAAGCCAGCCCAGCGAGGCAGTGCAGCCAGGAATGGGCTCTGTAAAAGCCGGAACAGCCCGTCCCCGTGCCCTTGGGGCATCAGAGCGGACGGCCTTCGAAGTCTGAGCAGCATCTCCTCACCCTCCTGCTTCCCAACCACCACCTCACAAACACTGGCCCCACTCCTATGGGTCCTGCTCATGGTCAGGACTCTCCCAGCCCTCTCCTACCAGGTCCGTGTCCCGGAATCGGATGTAGCTCTTGGTCATCATCTCACTGTAGAGTCTGGTCCTCGGCAGTGCCTGCTTGTTACTCTCCGAGCCAGTGGCGCTGCAGGGCAGCAGGTCGGCTTTGTACACGGGCTGTGGGTGAGACAGGGCTCAGGGCAGACTCTGGACCATAGAATTGGTTTGGGTTGAAGAGATCTGCCAGAGTCCCAGCGCTGCCCCATCCCTGCCAGGGCCCCCCTGAGCCCTGTCCCTCAGCACCACAGCTCCACGCCTTGGAAACCCCTCCAGGGAGCAGGGGGACTCCAGCCCTGCCCTGGGCAGCCTGGCACAGGCCTGGACAACCCCAAAGGGCAACAAATTGTTCCTCAGCTCCAACCTCAACCTCCCCTGGGGCAACTGGAGGTCCTTTCCTCTTGTTCCCCTGGGAGCAGAGCCCGACCCTCCCTGGCTCCAAGCTCCTGAATGTCAGGGAGTTGTGAAGAGCCAGCAGGTCTCCCCTGAGCCTCCTTTGCTCCAGGCTGAACAAGCTCAGCTCCCTCAGCCGCTCCTCAGCAGACTCCTGCTCTCGACCTCCTCCACAGACAGGGACCACCAAGGACAGAGTGGGGCTGGGGGCTCCAGGAGCCCTGCCCCACTGCACAGCAGGTCTGGGGCAGGAGAGGAAGAAGGAGCTGCCACCAGGGCAGAGCCAGGCCTGTCCCTCTGCATGAGCCTCATCCTGAAGGTCCTATTCCCAGGGCTGAGTCTGCTGCCACTGCCCTACTCCACCACGCAGTCCCTGCCCAGATAGAAGGGCAAGACATACACACGTATGTCGCACAAACACACGTGTGGGGCAGCAGAGGACCCAGGACCAGCTAAGGACACTTCCAGTGACCCAGGAAAGTAACTCCCACCCTGCCCAGCCCCATGCACATTGTTTAAGTGGCCCTGCCGAGCACAACAGTCTCTTACAAATCTGCGGTCAGAGGAACGCTTGACGTTGAGCGGGTTGACGGCCAGGTCGGGCAGCACCGCAGCCACCAGCTCGCCAGTGATGTCTCCCGCGGCCACCGTGTTCAGCCAGTCCGAGCCAGAGATGCTCTGCGGGAACAGAAGGCTCTAGGGCGCAGGATCCTGGCAGGGTTCCAATGAGGTCCCCACGGCGTCCCCACCACCCCTAGCTGGGTTCCAGCACCACAAACATCACCCCCTGGGCACCACCCTCCGTCCCACAGGGAGAGCCAGGCTCGGAAGTGCAGTTACCTCAGATACCACCTCACACGGCTGCCACGGTCCCGAGGGGCAGAAGGTGTCCCCAAGGGCCATGGCTGGCCTCTAGCTGGTGTTGGGTTCGGGGCAAGTGCCCACCCCTCTGGCAAGGCCCCCAGGACAGAACTGTCCTGCACCAGCCTCTTACCCACACGGTCCCCTTGCGAGGGGCCACAAAATAAGCCTTGAAGCCCAAGTATCCGGCATCGATGTAGTGGATCCCACAGAGACCGTATCTGCAACGGAGAGGGGATGGGTGAGGACAGAGGTCTGTGGCCAACTCAAGAGCCAGGCTGCAGCCCACCTCCCTTGAGACCCCAGGACCCTGGTGGGGAGCTGTCCTTGTTCTAGCAAAGTCACAGCATCACAGGGCAGCTGAGGGCAGCTCCCAAAGGCTGAGAACGCACTGAGAACCCAGAACCCTCTGTCAGCTTCTGTCAGCCTGGGGCCATGCAGCAGCCCTGCTGCTCAGCCAGGCTCAGGGCCTCCCTCTGTACGCCTTGCTCATGCCCCAGGATGAGTAGCCAAGGGGACAGCAACACTGTGAGGCCGCGGTGACCTGACCCTTGCCTGGAATAGCTGGACGCTCCCAGGGAGGGAGAGGCCGGAGGGGACCCTGGGGAGCACAGCTGGACCCCAGCACAGGTCTGGCCCTGGGCACAGAGCGGGCACCATGACAGCCCACGCACTCACGAGGCATAGCAGTTGTCCTGGGCCACAGTGACGCCGTTGTAGGGCGGCAGCCAGGCTACCTCTGTGCTGAGGAACCGCTTGATGCTGTTGATGGGCTCGTAGAGCCGCCGCAAGTCCCAGAACTTGATCTTACGGTCGCTCCCTGCCGTGACCAGGAAGTTGCTGAGAACCAGGAGAAAGGTGGCACTGAAAGCCCAGCGCAGAGCCCCATCCCTGCGCCAGGGATGACGTGGCCCCGATCCCGCAGCACAGCACTTCCCCACCCCCCTCATCTCAGAAACCCCAACCCAACTTCTTTGGAGCCTCAGAGGACTAAGTGCCATCAGCAACGAGTCCTATAAACCCCTCTTGGCAGAGGAGCCTCCTCTGCAGGAGCGAGCCTGCAACGCCAGGCGGTGCCCGTGGCTGCGCCAGTGTCCCTGCCCTAACCTGTCAGCTTTGCACCACTCGATGCTCCGGACCGCGTGGTCGTGGGCGAGAAAGCACTGGAATGGATAGAGCTTCAGGGAGCCATCGGGCTGGCGCACACACTGCAGCAGGGACTTGGTGAGCAGGTTCCAGATGGCCACAGTGCCTGTGGGGAGAGCGCATCCACNTGCCAGGCTGCCCAGGGCAGGGCTGGAGTCCCCCTGCTCCCTGGAGGGGTTTCCAAGGAGTGTATCTGTGGTGCTGAGGGACAAGGCTCAGTAGTGCCCTGGTTGGACTCCATGATCTGAAAAGTCTTTTTCAACCAAAATAACTCTGATTCCATGACTCAGACAGATGTGGATTATACCCCAGAGCCACATCCTGGAGCTGACAGGTATCTGAGGGTGCCTGTGGCCAGCCCATGACAGATTCCCCTGTCCCAGGGCCAGACAGTGGCTCCTGCACAGCGTCTGTCCCTTGGGGCTGCTTCCCCCAGCAGTGCCCCTGTGCCCCACCTGCAGGGTCCCCATCCCTTGCCCCAGGCCAAGGTTGAAGGAGCACAAACTCCAGGTGTCTCTGCTCGCAGCCTGTGAGGGCTGCTCCCAGAGGGTCTGCTGCAGGACGGGACTCACCATCATAGAAACCAGCTGCCAGGTGATGGTGGGGCTTGGATGGCATCCAGGAGAGGCTGAAGCACTGGCCACACTCGGAGCCGTTCCCTGCCTGGATAGAGCCCACCTGGAGCGTGGCAACACTCTGTACCTGGAGGCCGATGGACAGATGTCAGTCACAGCCCGGTGCCGGTGTCACCCACATCCCAAGAGCTGGAGACACCCCGGGTGGAAGCACAACTCTGCTCAGCCACCCCGAGCAGCCGGGGCGAGCGAGCTCTGCATCTCCACGGCTCCCTCCTGGCTCTCCCAGGAGGCTGGCTGGTGCCAGCCCTGTCCGGGGACCGTGCCGGTAGAGGACACTGACCTTGCAGATGATGTGCTTGTGGAAGGACCCATCTGGAAGAGAGCAGAAAAGGGTCAGGACGGGCACCAGATCTCCTATAAGCTCTGTGCGGCACAAGCTGCTCAGCAGCAGCTCCCCACGGCCCTTACCAGCGCTCCCAGTCCCTGTACCCTCTGCACCAGTGCCCCCACCACAGCCCAGCACACCTGGCAGAAGCAAACGGAGCACATGGAGCAGTGAATCCAGGCGCAGTCCTGCACTGGAGGCAGTGACGCCCCAAAAGGTGTCACAGGCAGAGGGGGCAGGGCTGGCATCCCCCACCCTGCAGCGATCCTGACCCTGCTGCCAGTGGCCGCCTGCTCCACAGGCAGCTCTGCCAGACCCAGGGCTACGCACAGGGGCCAGACCAGACCACGGCGGCTCCAGGGAGGAAAGGGGCAGCGGTGTCGGACAGACTGCTCTGGGCTGGGCAGCCGGCGTCAGGGCTGGAGCAGCCACCCCTGGGAGGGCAGGGTGCGCAGAGACCCCCTGAGCCCAAATGGCTCTGGATGAGGCCCCGGCAGCACTGGAGAGTGCCCCCGAGCAGTGACACAGGCCACGAGTGCCGTGGGGTCCCTGTCCCACAACGCTCAGGAACCCCCGTCCCTGGCTGTCACCAGGCACAGCCAGCACCAGAAAAACACATTGCCCCCCAGAGCTGCACCCCTGCATGTGGCAGCCACAACCAGTGTCATGCCGAGACCCAGAGGAGCCGCATGTCGTCTCCGGCACCTCCATCGCAGCCAGGATACAGCACGACAGACGCCTAGTCTGTGCCAGGTGGGAACACCGGACGCGGGTATCCAGGGAGAGCTGGCATAGCCACACCGACTGGGGAGCTCCTGGCAGGGCCCTGGCACGTCACAGCCCGGCACCGATCCTGCAGCCACGAGCCAGCACCCGCAGCCTGGCAGCAAGGCGCAGGGACGGCCCGAGCAGCCGCAGCTGGGCCGACGCTACGTGCCGGGAGCCATCGGGTGCGCAGGGGCTGCGCAGGCTGGGGAAGGATCTGCGCCTGCCGCAAGCTCCCCACGTGGGTGCTGCGGCACCAGCGCCAACCGCCCGGAGCCGGCATGTCGAGACAGGGGAGGGAGAGGTGGTGGCGGCGACGTGCCGATGGGGTGCAGGGAACCCACTTCCCACTGTCAGCCACGGTAGAGTCGGCCACGGCTGGGCGGCCGCAGGCAGCACGCACAGCCCATCAATCTCGTCCGGCTCCCGGCAGATGAGGCCATTACAAGCGCCATTAGCCCGAGCCAGCCGAGCGTGCGGAGAGCGCCGAGCCCCACGAGGACGTGCAGCCAGAGCCGGGCTGAGCGAGCAGCTCCACCACAGTAGGACACGCTCCCAGCAGCGGGCGAGGAGATGGGGAAAGGCTCAAGAACATGCTACCGCAGCTGCACCTCACCCTGCAACCCCATCCCAGTCCCTGCAATGCTCCCAGTGCCCTGTTGCTGCGGAGCCCAGGGTGGGAGCTGTGCCCCAGCAGGGCTGCCCGGGAGCCGTGCCCCAGCTGGGCTGCCGCAGGATCCTCCCCCAGACTGAACCTGCCTCTGCGTCAGCAGCACTGTGACATCCTCTGACATCCAAGTGCAGCGTCACTCCTCCCTGCTGGGTCTCTGCGACAGCAGCCAGGGCAGGGGTGGCCGCCAGCCACTGGTGGCAAGCCCAGAAGTGTGCTGAGGCTCGCTGCCCCAACACACATGGCTCCCGGGCTGGAAGGCACTGGCCTGGGCACGGCCCCACAGCCCCGTGGCCCTGCCCCAGCACCTTGGCACAGTGTGGGCAGCGCCCCGGGGCTCACCCGCTGCCCAACCCTTGGCATGGTGGGACGAGGGCCATGACGGCCCTGTCCGGCGGCGCAGCTCTTCCTACCTTTTACCTGGGGTGTCTTGGAGCGCCGCAGGGCCCCGGGGTGTGGGAGGGAGTACAGGACCACCTTGCCGTCTGAGAAGGCCACAGCCAGCAGGCCCAGCCGGCTCATCTGTGGGTGCTGTGGAATGAGATGACATCAACCATGAGCCACCAATGGGCCTTGGGGCCAAGAGGCTCCTGGGGAGCATGGAGAGCAGTGTGGGCAGCAGGTCCAAGGAGGTTGNTGCTGGAGCAGGGTGGGGGCACCAGAGGAGATCCAGAGGGACTTTCCAGTCTCAGCTATTCTGTGACTCTGACACATGGGCTCATCCCTGTGGTCACCATCCCCCTTCCAGGAAGGCTCTAGTGAGGGCAAGGGCTCAGGAACCCCAGGGGAAACTGGACAGCCCCGCAGCAGCAGACCCACCTTCCTGGCAGTACTGGGCGGCTCCCAGGCACCACTGGGGCAGAACTTCATGTCCCAGACGCAGCCGTGGTCAGCAGCGATGGCGTAGGCCAGCCGGGCTTTGTCGGCAGAGCTGCAGGCACAGGTTGAGACAATGAGAACGCAGGGACGGGTGCCCAGCACCTGCTCCTGGTGGGCACCAGCAGTGAAGCTGGCTCCCAGCACAGTTCCCATGGGGTTCATCCCGTGGCTGGTGGCCCTGGGAGAGTATGAACCTCACAGGTGCCCAGCCACGGAGAGACAAGAGATGGGACGCTGCCTCAACCCACGCCCCAGCAGCCCCCAACCCTTTCCCGGGTCAGTTGGCTCACCCCTGCTCGTGCTGCAGCGAGCCCAGGTCCCAGAGCTGCAGGAGCATGGGGCCAGTGTGGAGCCCGTGCACGCTGTGCGTCTCCTCCGTGCTGCTGTGGCAGTACAGAGCCACGTGCTGCGTGGCTGTCGAGCCCTCTGGGGACGGGCACCACTCCATGGCCCACACAGGGCCGCCCACGAAGAAGGACACGTCCCCGCGCTCCTCGTGTGGCTGCAGGGAGCTAAACCTGCAAGTGGGGAACCACAGAATCGCTTGGGTTGGAAGAGGCTTTCAAGATCCTGGAGTCACAGCATTGCTCCATTCCTGCCAGGGCACCACTGAGCCCTGTCCCTCAGCACCACAGCTCCACGCCTTGGAAACCCCTCCAGGGAGCAGGGGGGCTCCAGCCCTGCCCTGGGCAGCCTGGGCCACCCTGGAGAGGGCTGGAGAAATTGTTCCTCAGCCCCAACTTAAACCTCCCCTGGGCCAACTGGAGGTCACTTCCTCTCGTCCCATCTCGGGGAGGCGGGTAAGGGCACAAGGCAAGACCTGCATCTCCATGGGGCAGCACCCACCTGGCGCAGAGCCCTGGATGGGGCCAGAGGGACCCTAGGACACGCAGCACAGGCCGGTTGCTCAGCCCGTGGCCACTCCTGCTCCCAGGGTGGCCACTTGGCCCTCAGACCTGCCGGGATCACCACTCTGGGGGCTACAGCTTGTCCCAGGCACCGGAGCCCCTGCCCCATGCCGGGGGATCCACCACAGACCTGTTCACCCTGTACAAGGCACCGTCGTCCTCGATGCCCTCACGCTGGATGGAGAAGAGGGGAGACTTCTCCTCGGCCGGCAGGTATGGGGCTGCTTCGCTGGGGAGACAGAGGAGGGTGAGAGGATGTCTCACCACCCTGCCCCTCACCCAGCCACCCCCTGGCACAGCACCATGGCCCAGCATCCATCCCAGCTTCCACACAGTTGCCGTGCCCAGCTGCGGCTGCCCCGGGGGCTGCTGAGACTCCACGGCCAAATCCATGAGATCTCAAAGCCCACCAATAAGAAAGCCCCTTCCCTTTGGCTGGGGCAGAATCCCCCCCAGAGATCCCCCTGGAACCCACAGTGCCTGGTGCTCCCCTAGCCCCAGTTGATAGCTCAGGCCACCAAGCTCAACCCGAGTGTCAGTGGGACCTGCCCTGTCATGCAGCCTGGTCGCCCCCAGCCCTGCTCCCTTCCCACACTGCTCCCCCGGCACCTTTCAGAAAGACACGTCCACTTGTGCGCCAGCGGGATCCAGTCGGGGAACTCCCACCGTGAGTGCTTCTGATCCCGCCTGTGGGGGATGTGCTGGACGTCAGCGACAGACTGACACCCTGGCACCCAGCCTTTGGCACAGACCCACCCCTTAACAGCTGCTGCTCCCCGCAGCCCCTGCTCACCCCCTCAAGTACCCACTCACAGGCTGCAGGTGAGGCTGGAGCACTTCTCCACTGGGGCCATGATGGAGTTGTGGAAGCCGTTGGGAGCGAAGCCTCGGCACTGGGGCTTGGATCTCTGGGCACAGGAGCAGACTCAGTGCTGTCTCTCCCCGCCCAAACGTGCCCACCAGCCCTGGGGGTCCCATCAGCCCTGGGGGTCCCGCCTGTGCAGCCCCCAGCAGGGAGCTCTCCCCCTGCGGCAGCAGCAGCCACCGGGACCACATCATATTGGGCTAAAGACACAAAGTCCCATCCTGGGGACACCCCTCGAACCACAGGACAGGCTCCAGATTCTGCCTTCACCTCCCACCAGCTTCAGCAGGAGCACAAGACACTTAGAGCCATAGAATCACAGACGGGTTTGGGTGGAAAGGGACCTTTCAAGGCCATCTGGTCCAATCCGCCTGTAGGGAGCAGGGACACCTGCAACTAGAGCAGGTTGCTCAGAGCCCCGGTCATCCTGATCAGCGCTTTCTCTTGTTCATACCAGGCCAAAGCTCAGAACTAGCCGAGGCAGAGACCCTGCCCTTACCCCTGCCGCTGACACCTTCCCACCGTGTCCTCGGGACACCTCTGGCTCTGGCTCCGACACCTCACTGAGGGGCGTGTCGCTCCCCTCCTCCTCCTCCACCTGCAGCAACACCTCCTTGGAGGGCATAAAGTCAGCATCTTGCGTGGGATCATCACTGTCCGTTTCCTCCTCCTTCCTCCTCCGGCTCCGACGCTTCTTCTGGACAGGCTCAAGCTCTGCCTCCAGCTCCTGGGCATCCTGGGTGGGAGCCGGCGGCTGGTACACGGAAGTCAGCTCCTCCGCCAGCTCCTGCAGGTACAGCAAAGCCCTGGGACACCAAAGGCATTGCCCGGAGGTGAGCGGAGGGAGCGAACAGGGACCAGCCTCCCCTCCCGCTCCCAGAGCTCTCCCCACGGCACCCTCAGCAGAGGGAGTTCCTACCCGGGGCTCGTGCAGGACATGGGCACTGCCCAAGTGGCCGTCGGAGGCCCCAGAGCACACGGGGTTCCCCCGGGACTCCCCATTAAGCAGTGCGTGGTTCGTGCAGCTTGTTCCCAACATCGTGTCCCCAACACTGGACATTGTTAAGATTTGGCTGGACAAGGAGCAGGGCCAGCTTGTCTAGAAAGGATTTTTGGCCAGAAACATTGGAACACATGACTCTTGAGGTCTCTTCCAACCTAGTATTTCTTGATTCCGTGATTCTGCTCCCTGCCTCCTCCTGTCTTTGTTAGGAACCAAGAGAATTTCTCTCTCCCCACGAGACAGCCCATTGCTGTCAAACACCCACAGAATCCCAGCCTAGGTGCGGTTGGAAGTCCCTCTGGACCTCATCTGGTGCCACCCCCTGCTCCAGCAGGGTCACCCGGAGCAGGGGGCCCAGCAGCGCAGGGTCCAGGCGCCTTTGGAATCTCTCCAGACAAGGAGACTCCCCAAGCTCTCTGGGCTGCCCAGACCAGGCTCCAATTCCCTCCCACCAAAGAACTTCCTCCTCCCGCTCCCAGGGAACCTCCTGGGTTCCAGTTGGTGCCCGCTGCCCCTCGTCCTGGCGCTGGGCACCCCTGAGCAGAGTTTGGCCCCAGCCTCTTGCCCCCCGGGGGCCCTGGAGCTCTTGCTCAGCCTTGCTCAGCTCCCCTCTGGGGCTGCTCTTCTGCAGCTGAACAGCCCCAGGGCTCTCAGCCTTTCCTGCCCACACAGATGCTCCAGGCCCCTCAGCAGCTTCCCAGCCTCCCCTGCACTCTCTCCAGTAGCTCCTGATCTCTCTTGAGCTGGGGAGCCCAGCACTGGATCCAGGACTCCAGAGGTGGCCTCCCTGGGGCAGAGCAGAGTGGGAGGAGAACCTCCCTGGACCTGCTGCCCACACTCCTCTGCATGCTGCAGGCTAGCTCACTGACAGCCCCTACTGTCCCTGTTCATGCTCCTGGATCCAAACATATCCCCATAAAGTAGGACCAGATCGTTCCATGAGGAACCAGCCTGTCCCACCAACGTTGGACAAAGTGCCTCAGCAGAGACACTGAGACGCCCCCAGGAGAAGCAAAGGTCTCAGAGAGCATCATCTGCCTGTCCTTCCAACCTCCCCAGGACCCCCCATCTCCGTGCCCCCACTCACACTTTGGCTGCTCGCCTTTTGGGGCGCCCGCTGGGGGTGTTCTCCAGGCCTCCTGCTGCTTCGTCGCTCCCCAGCACCTTCTGCACGCAGATGGCCTCCGTGCTCGGGCACTCCAGGTCCTGAGACAGTTTCAGCAGCAGCATCTCCGTCTTGGATTTCCGCCCGCGCTTCCCGGGTGCCTTTGGGGCCGGAACGGACCCGTTCTCAGAGGTCCCTGAAGGCTCCCCGTGCCCTGCAGCCTCGACAGAGGCTGCACCGTGGGGATCACCGGGGCAATTTTTCGGTTTTTGGTTTCGAACAGATTTTGGCTGAGATTTGGCCGCTTCCGCTCCCTCCTCGGAGTGGTCCAAAGCGTCCCGATCTCCGAGCCCTGTCCAAAAATAACAGCCAGGGTTAGCGCGGAAAGACACCAGGGCTCTCCCGCCACCAGTCCCAGCCCGTGATCCCCGGCCTCGGTACTCCGCAGCACCGACGCAAGGTGCTCCCACCGGGGGCACGATGCGGTGCCGGGGATCGAACCCCGCCCACACCCCCGGGGCCTCACC
>VWZK01000784.1:0-53513 GCA_013396935.1 Baryphthengus martii | reverse complement strand
ATATTTATTTTTTTTTTTAATATATATATAAAAAAATATATATATATTTGGCATATATATATATGGCAGAAAATACACAGTTACAGCAGCCTCACATGTGATTCTGCTCAGAGAACTGATAGATAATTAATGCAAACAACAAAGATGCAAAGATGGTAAGTCTTATTTGAAGCCCCAGACTGAAAATACCATTGTGCTTAGAGGATGTTTAACCAGGCAAGCCTTCATCTGTTACCATAGCAACCTGGTACCCAACCACAGCCACTCAGAGATACTGGCGAGCAATCGCCTCCCCCAGAATTTTATCATGCAACTTCAAGGTACAAAAATAATTTCTCCATCATGCAGCACTCTGCACTAACACAGACCTTAACCAAATGTAATAACCACAGTAATTATTTCATTTTCAGTTCCGACATTTTTTTCCTGTTTGATATCTCCATAGCTGCTAAACATCTTAAATTGCACCACTTGATTAAACAGCATCATTACTGTTTCACTTCCTACCATTAACAGATTTCTTATATTAAGAAAACCCACCACAATTCATAATTTATTTTTTTTAAAGAAAATCTTACATTTCTGTGCTAGGGCAGAATCCAATCTTGCATTTGGATTGACAAATGTGACAAGAGTCACATTTTTCATCTGATCTCCATGTATTATGGACTACAATGAAGCCCTACAATGCTGACTAACATTTTAAAGTGAACTTACTAAAAAAATGATTAAAATTTTGCAACACTAGTCTGATTCTGCCTGGAGTCAGCAAATGTACTGAAATACCCTTTTAACCTTGGTATTTCCACAAAAAATTCACTAGAAAGGACATGATTGGAAGTTGCATATCTGATACGCTCCTAAAAGATACTTGTGTCTTCTTCCACTTAATTTGTTTGGGGTTTTTGTTGGGTTTTGGTTTTTTTGGGTTTTGGGGTTTTTTTCCCCATAGCCTGCTTCTGTCATTCTCTGGTTGGCTACACAACAGCAAACCCATCAGAAAGATTTTATTTTGCCCTCGGGCTACACCCAATTCCCCTGCAGTGTAGGGGCAGGTAACGGGGCGGAGGGAATAAATTATAGTGCTGTAAATAAATCTATTTCTGAAGGCATTCCTGCAGTTCCTATTGCACTTTCTCTGCATTATTCACTATTTTATTATGTTTCTCCGTATTTACTGTCTCCTTTCTAAGAACACAAATCTCTCATATATGTAATTATAAAAATCATCTACAAATTCTAAAAGTTTAATTCATATAGGCAGCAAAGAAAGAACCACTAAGCCACTAGCATTCCTTTAATATCTTCTAAGATGGCTGTCAAAATATTGTTTACTTTATAGCCTTAAAACTTTCTCTCTCAACTAAAATTGTAAGTTGAGCAGGAAGAAAAGCTGCCATCATATTTGTACTTGCTTGTAGGTCTTTCTGTAGATCGTACATGTTTCACACCTGAATTTCCTCAGATTCATGAAATTTGCTGATATTTCTCCCCCCTCCTCGCTATTTATTTATCTTGACACCAAAAATACGTTTACAAATTACCGCCCAGGGGAGCTTTAACATTTGTAACACATGCCAGACACTTGGCCCCTGCATACAAACAATGGCTGTGCATGTAGATTAGAAACACCCAACACTTGAAAGAGGCAAGGAGCTGATTTTTACCTTTGTTGTGCCCCCACAACTTGGACATACCTCTGTGAACAAGCTGACAGCGTCCCCCTTGACACCATATGTTTGAGCAGAAGTCAACACTTGGTTTTCCCAGTGTATTTACAAGCGCAGCAGCTGCATTGCAACTTGTCCCCCAGGCAGCCAGCTGAAAGTTT
Organism: Baryphthengus martii; assembly: GCA_013396935.1. Lineage (NCBI taxonomy): Eukaryota > Metazoa > Chordata > Aves > Coraciiformes > Momotidae > Baryphthengus > Baryphthengus martii. The sequence goes on along the minus strand of VWZK01000784.1, from coordinate 51,682 downwards.
AAGTATGTCTGCAGGAGAAGTGGGTGCCGTAACAATACCTTGCAAACAAAGCCAAACCTCACAAGTTTCTTGAGGACTTCTTCCTTGCTCTCAATCTGTTCAGCCACATCTAAATCACTGTTTGCAGAGATGGCAGGTAACAGATGCTCCTTCAGCCAGAGCCAGCGGGCAGAGCAGCCCACAGCACTGGAGTCTGAGCCTGAGCAGCGTGATGGAGTCCAGGGCAGTAAACAGAACAGAGCACCCGGCTCAACATGACGACCTGTCACAAAATGCACCTTGGAAAATGGCATAATTCTTAGTCTGCAGAACAAGCACAGCGCCTCTGTCATGGAGTTAACTGAGAAATTGTGAGATGTAAAAATGTTTCACAAGAGTGACAGGAAAAAAAGGAAACATACTGTAACTGATTTCATATAAACAAATAAAGAGTTGAATTCAGGGTCACTAAGCTAAATGAACTCGAGTATTTCTTAATATATCAAAAAATATTAGCCAGATCACCTTTCTCCATGGACATTTAATGTGTTGAAGCTGTCATTTTAAAAATCTCAGGATTTATATTCTTCCTTCTTGATCTTGAGTCTAAGCATCATTTTGACCAGTGAGGTCAGGAAATTACTTTATCTTAGTGAAAGTGATAAGTCTCAGAAGAATCACAAAATCTGAAGTAGCTGAAATGTTAAGAAAAAAACAACAAATCTGTTAAAATCTACAAAAAGTCATAGAAGCTGGTATTGCTGTTGGATCACATGGGAAACAACTTCCCTCTATGAGATGTCTTTATACCGTAACTCTTAACTATCATCTTTGATGCTCAGAAATACATATAAAATGCATACAGCAAATACATTACTTTGGCCAAAGCTCCTGCACTGTACCGAGTGAAACAAAATCCATCTGTCTTAATGCTGCAAAAGAACTTTTGAGGTCTTTGTTTGAGGTCAACACAGTTGCAGTGTTTGACCTAGGACAGTAGGAAGAAAAAGAGGCATATGCCCCAAGCAGTTGAAGTGAACTGGGGGAGAAGCAGAAAAAACACTCCTTCAACCAGGAATACCTTCTGGGTAAGTTTCTAGCATCTAAAAATTAGATCAGTTAATGGAAGAATCCAGTTTGCTGCTGCTTAGACCTAATTACTCTAAAATTCACATAAGAACCCTCCTTGTTTATACTGAGGGTTCTCTGATCTCCTTTTAAAAGCTATCCCAAAAAGGTGCTGCCAGTTCAGAGCCACTAGTATAACACAGTTTGCATACCTCTGCGATACTGTGGGGACAGAGGGCAGCGGCAGAGAAAAGGCATGTCCTTATCCACAGCTCAGCAGCCATTTTGCACCAGTGGGTTTTCTCCTTCAAGTCTTCCACGGTTTCTTTATTGCATTACTGTGTTACAACCCGCAATTTAATAGTATCGGTTTTGTTCGCGTTGACTGCTCTAATGAACATAATCCGATTACTGCTCTGCCACTGAGAGATCGAACCTGGCACTGGTCACTTTTATTTCTGTCACTCATCATTAGCCAGCTAAAATGTTTTCGCTGAAATAAAGGCTTGAGACAATAATGCCTGTAAGGCTTTATAGGTAAGGATTGTAAGCAACATAAACCACAAAACAACAACAAAAAAATAAAAGCAAAAGCAACGCTGGCCCAGGGTCTGGGCTAGTTAAAGCTATACAGGGATTTTTTGTAACTTTCCTCACATCATGGAAAGGTCAAAGGATTTTGGTCTTGCGAAGAATACTATCCCTTTATAAATTCAAAGGACATGCTCAGAATTTTAACAGCGCTACAACAGAGACTGCTAAGAGCGCACTGTCTGAAACTCCGTTCACATCAGGCTGGCAAAAATGATAAGCAGGAACAAAAGTCAGGTTTCCCGCTTCAGTGCTTTCTTAGTCCTCTGCAAGCCAAGACACACAGCATCTAGACTGCTCCAACAGTTGTCTAGGTGACAATACTGCCAAAAAGCAAAGGGCTACAAGAACCATGACATACTACAACCCGATAATATCTTTTAATAGTTTAGTCCCTCACCTACATCTGTATGGTTTCAGGGCGAAGGTAACCTTTTAGCTTCCTTAATTTGGGCCACCTTAACAAAGTTACTTTAGATATCTGACTCAATCTTACGGAAGAAAGATAACAAAAATTATAGTTCAGAACCTAAAAACATAGTACAGCTGGGTGTCTGTAAATTGTCACTCAGTTATTCTCAATGCATTACCTTCACATGTTGAACAGTACAGTGAAAGGCAGCAAAGTAACTCTTCTGATGCAAGTATTTTGACCATGGGTAGAGATACCCTTCCTCAGCTATATCACTGCAGCAATAAATGTCAATAAAATGAATATCACTCACCTATAACATTATAAAACTTAAATAATAAAAATAATAAAATTAGTTTCAGAAACCCCAAGGAGCAGAAAAAGACATTATCAATTTATCTGTTTAAAACATACATTTACTTAAAATATTTGTACGAATGACAACATTTCTGCCTAGGATATGGGACTCTATGAGAAAATACAATTTATTTCTGTTAGCATTTTATTCTTTGGCTGAGGCAATGAGTTTTTCTGTCTGAGAGCTGTTTGTTAACCTTGTCACTGAGGTCAGTATGAGCATTCCCATGAATTAATGTTACTTTAAATGAACATAAACCACAGTCTGAACTTTCTGTGATCTCTTCTCCCTGGCAGTGCTCCTAGATGATTCAGCCATCTGAATACAGGGAGCAGTATTTATTAAGCAGACTTCTTTAAACCAACATTAGAAACATTCAGTCCACATTTGTTTGAGACACCACACTCGGCTAAGTGATACAGAGCCTGGTCAGTTATGAGTTAGATGTGCAAAGAGATGCTGCCCTAAGCTCAAGCCCTGCATGAAGACAGCTCGTTGTGTTTGGTTGGAAACCCAGTGACTGCAGTGTGGTGGTGTCCAGGCTCAAGCGCTGCAGTCACAGCTGTTCTGCCCTTGCCCAGAGCTTCCCTTCAGGTTCCATTGCATTTTTACACCTGAAGCTCCCAATGAACTTTTGGATTGATGCAACTGGACACTCTGGAATTTCAAAGGATAAGTATTTCTAGTACCAATCATTTACTCAGTATTCTGTCCATTTCGTTGTCATGTCTTGCACATGGAGCAGTACACCTATTTAATACCCACCTCACACTTTGAAAGGAAGAGTCAGAAGTCTGTTTCTAGGCTCCAGTCACATAAAAGAAACACACGTACAAACCAAGAAACAGATTCTGCATATCCTTTATTATGGCCCGAGGATATACTGAAGAGTTAAAGTTAATTGCATTGTTATTATTACCATCTGTACACTGCAGTATTTTCTCACACTTTCAATCTCAGGGCCTCCTTTGGCTTAGGTCATCCCTTTCTGCTAGTTTGCAGCCTAGGCTGCCTCAAAACACAACAGAGGGAAGAAACAAAGGAGATAAAGAGAACTGAAAGACAAGGTAGCACAACAAACATACTGCAGTATTGGAAGAAACAAAGCTTAGCACAATCAACTGGCTGAGGCACTATACAGGTAGGTTAACTAAAAGCATCCTTTTAGGCATTACTATTACAAAGAGATATACAAGCAAATGAAACGTCATCCAGATTTACTCTGAAGAAGAGTTTTGTCTCCCATACACAGCAATATGGGAAAAAAAAGACTCAGCTACATCTGGAAAAATCTTGCAAAATTATGCAGTAGCTGTCTCAGAAGAGACATGCTTATCTGTTTTAATAAGTCTTGCATATTCTCAAGCAAAGAATCGATTATTTTTTTTAGTCCCCTGAGAAAAATAAATGCTCAAAACACATGATCAAGTAGAAGATGTGAACTTAAAAAAGTAAACAAACTATCATTCTCATATCTTGACATTAAAGAGTAACATAATTACCAAATTTATCAGTATCTGGTGACTCACGGACATCCATCTAGAGACGGTCACCTCGCCTGGCAGCTAGCAAAGTCCCCAGCAGAGCCACCATGCCCTCATTCCATGGCCACCCATTTTGTTCCATGCATTCTATGATTTTCAGCTATCTATGCCTCAAGTGACTCTCTGGAAATTTATATCACTACAGCATACATATACAAGTAGGTAAGTGTACACACACATATATACTCAGATGCTACTACCTTGTAAAGCTTACAAGGATTACATTTTATCTATTCAAACAACTGAAAAAAAATGAAGATGAACCCCACCACTTCCCAGCATCCTGTATAATCAGCTCATATGCCAGCCAGCTCTTTGCTGATATGCCCAAAAGACCACTTCATTTCTTGACAGTCAGCTCAGGATGAACCATTCCCTGGCTGAGATACCAAAGGTTGAGAACACAGATCTCATTCAGAGAAGCCCAAAAGGGAACCACTGAATAGTAAGATTTTTCAAGCAACTGTCTTCCCTCTATCTCTTAGTGCAGGCAGGAGAAAATTTGAACCAAACAGCTCATAAAAGCATTAGCATTGTAAAAGAAAAACTTCTACCATTAGATTTGTATTATTCTGATATAATGCATGGGGAAAAAAAAGTGTGAAAGCAGCATAGAGGAAAACAGAAGTATTTAAGGTGTAAAATAAAGGAATTTGCAGCCTTTCCTTTCCTCATTTGTGCTCATTATTTAGCTGATTCGCAATTCACTGATTCAGCCACTGGCCAAGCTAGCTTCATAAAAACTGAACTCATATTAGAACAAAAGAGGTGTCTTGCTACAATATTTAATGCATTCAAACACAGATTCACCACTCAAGCAAACAGGATGCAAGTTTATATGCAGGCTATCCAGGTAATCATGATGCATAGTATGAACTGCCTGTTTGATCAGCTGTGGCTGTGCATAGTCAACCAAATAGACTGTATTCAATGTTTTGTATACGAATTACACCACCAAGACAGAGACCAGCTGACTGAGAGGCAGAAGGCTACAAAGGCATCTTTCCTCCCCATCCCCCTCACGCCCAGCCGAGTTATATGGCAGAAACTGAAAAAATGTTAATAAGTTCAATAGTACAAAGTAATATTTGTAAGTTGAACAGGTTTCAAATGAGCTAAAACTTCATGGAATTCTTTAACCACCTGAAACATGAAGTGCCAGAAAGCAGTCACCACCATAACCTAACTGGGGCAACTGCAAGATGCCGAAAGACTCTAATGAACCACAGCCAGCCTCTTCAGTGTTAAGTCAGTGTTAAAAATTTGCACATATACGACGTATTTTGCCATATACACCAGTTACCAGTAGTTCACAAGGTCTCAAACTTTCTAGACTGGACTACCCTTTCTTCCAGGGATGGTTTGCGGTTTTTGTTCCCACACCTGTCCCCTGCCCTTCTTTCTTCCACACAAACACACACAAATCCCCTACAAAAAATCCTGTTTCCTGTCATTTCCTTGAGCAGTTCCCTACTCTCCATCCATAGCTGTTACTGCTTCTGATGTCATCAAGAGCCCATCACTCCTTACACTAAGTCCATGCAGCGCTGTGAGAAGAGCAGCCCTGTGTACTTGCTAAAGAGGTGGGAACATCTGTCTGGCAATGGGGGCAGTGCAAAGGAGGACAGAAAAGAAAGGAAGAGCTGGGGGAGAAGAAAAACATGTGTTGAATTCCCTTGGGCAGCTTTGTCCCTGAAAATATTCTACTCTCTCCTTGGAAGCTTGCTCTTCTCATAAATAATATTATCATTGTTTCTTGACTAAGTCAACGCAAGTCCTCTGTGAGTTTGAAAAGCACTTTCCAGCATCTCCTCCTTCACTAACTTACCCAGAACTCAGGGTATCCACAACTGCGATATTGATGCCCATTCCTATTTCTGTTCCCTTACAGCACTCCAGCCCCAAATACTGGTCATAATAACAGTTTGGGAGGTAAATACAGTTTCTAAGGCACTTCACACTCACAGTACTTTTAAGGAAGCTGTTCGAACAGGAAACCGACTGTGCAAAATACAAGCACATGGGTGGGTTATTTAAAAGAATGCTAGACATTCATGGTTTAAATATCTGTGTGCTGTAGTGTGCTCTCATTGACCACTGAAATCAGCCAAAAAAACTCTCAAACTTTAAACAAAAATTATACAATATTACAAAATTATAAACCTTAGGCACAATCCATAATGAAATAAAGCTAGTCAAGTAGATGACATTTTGACAAACCATCTCAAGGCGGCAAGAACCTTCAATTCTGACATAAGTTTACAAGGACGAAGTAAGTTATCAGCCTAGAGAGAAAATCACGTTAAGTTAAAAAATGGCTATATAAAAATTAAATTATTGAAACTGTGAAATTGAAGCTTGGTTGAAGCTCTGGAGTCCTTAGTAGAGGAAAGACATGGATCTGTTGGAACAGGTGCAGAGGAGGGCCACAAAAATTATTAAGGGGCTGGAACACCTCTCCTATGAAGAAAGACTGGAAGAGTTGAGGTTGTTCAGCCTGGAAAGGGCTCCAGAGAGACCTTAAGACAGCCTTCCAGTACTGAAAGGGGGCCTATAAGAATCACACAGAATCACAGAATTACTGAGGCTGGAATAGACCTCTGAGATCATCAAGTCCAGCCTATGACCTAACACCACAACATCAACTAGACCATGTTACTAAGTGCCACGTCCAATCTTTTCTTAAAGACCTCCAGGGACGGCGACTCCACCACTTCCCCGGGAAGTCCATTCCAGTGTTTAATCACCCTTTTCATGAGGAAGTGCTTCCTAACATCCAACCTAAACCTCCCCTGGCGCAGCTTCAGGTCATGCCCTCTCACCCTGTTACTAGTTGCCTGGGAGAAGAGTACGAATGATGCAGACAATCTTTTTAGCAGGACCTGTTGCCACAAAACAAAGGGGTAATGATTTTATAATAAAAGAGGGTAGACTTACACTAGATGTAAGGAAGAAGTCTGTTACAACAAAGGTGGTGAAACACTGGAGCAGTTTACCCAGAGAGGTGGAAAACGCCTCAACCCTGGAAACATTCAAGGTCAAGATGGATGGGGCTCTGAACAACCTGATCTAGTTGAAGATGTCCCTGCTCACTGCAGGGGGGTTGGACTGGATGACCCTTAAAAGGTCCCTTCCAAACCATTCTACAAATTTCTGTTTCTATGAATGATGACTGATTTCAGAAACATAACTAAGAGTTTTGTTAAGTGCATCAAGACACGTTCTCTGTAAAGGAAAACTAAATGAAGGTCTCCAACCCACTATGGAACTGCTCGGCAAACTTATATAACCATGGTAGACTTCAACACTGCATCTGTGCACCCTGTGAAGTAGCTGCTACAGAACTGAGACAAAACACAAAGGGAAGCAGCTCTTGTTCTGGGAAGAGGCAGTGAGACAACATGGGTTTTTAATCTTTATATAAAGAGAACTACTTGACTACAGTCGTCACGTGCTATACAGAAGGAAAGTCTGCCAGTGGGAAATGTGCCAAAATCACCCAGATTTTTTACATACAGAATAGTAACTTCTGAAGAAGAAAAGCCTTGCAAGTTGACTAAATTATGCTTAAGACCTAATTCATTGTCATTAGCTGCTGTGTAAGATATGTAAATATAGAGCAAACTCTACTGGTTTATGATACTACAAGCAGCACTTCAAGTTTACCTCTGGGATTATCACACTGCTCAAGCTGCTTCCTTTAGCAGTACAAACACACCCACTTAGCTTTTTGTCACAGGTCTCCACCTTTTGATAAGGCTACTTCCACTCACCAGTTGTCCTTAAGTCCTCACATACTCCCGAGACCACATTAGACAGCCTGAACACTCCCAGGACTGAGCCAGAACAGTGTGCTGCTCCTCACAGCCTCTGGGACTGCAAGCATCAGCATTTGACCCAGACTGATATCACTGTGGCGACGGACATCTTGCTGACACTATGATCACTTGCTACAGAGGAGGAAGCACACTGAGCCACGTCTCTAAAATTATTCCTATCCTTGATGGTGTCATAGAGTAAAATGAACAAATCAAAATGGACAAGTGCACAGAAGGTGATCTTTTGGCAATCTATTGTTGCCACAAGAAAATTAAAGAAAGAAAAAAAGGGGACAAGGGAGAAAACAGAGGATGGAGACAGAAAATGCAGGTGCACATCTGTGATCAGGATTAATTATTTTAAACTGTGTCTTCACAGTTACTCTTTGTATGTTAACTAGCTTTGATCTGCAAAACAGAAAGTATCCCAAGACAACAATTCATAATGTTAATGTTAGGAAATAGTGCAGACCAGGAGAAGATCTATCCTGAATACCCAGTGTCCACACTATAAGCATGAAAGCAACTTTATTTCAGATTAGCTCTTGCATGGTCCTACAGGCTGAACATCCCATTAAGGGTCAGAGCTCAAAAGGTGAGCTCCTAGAGCATGTCTTCCCTTTTGGTCTTGTGCAAAAAGGAATCCAATGCATATGCCCCAAGCCAGCACTGTGGAGCACACTGTAGAGCAGTAAGTTGGGTCAATCGGGAGATTTGCTTAAGCTGCATGCTTGATCCAAACCAATATGTTAATGCAGATGAACACCTACTACCACCTACAGTGTGATTAGGTCCTAGTCAAGTGCTAGACTAATTTAATGAACTAAAAGCACTGCTGCAGTTGGTTGTCCAAATAAACAATGCACTGAACTTTTTCTTACAAAGAACTTTCAGCCTCTCTGTTGTCTAATCTTGTTTGTCAAAAAAAAAAAAAAAAAAGAATGCAATTCAGCAGTATAGATAAGAAAATCCCGTGGACTTTGCAGTTTGAAACCCTGCAATCCACTGCTACACACCAGTTACTTCCATAGTAGCTACCCAGGAATCCCTTGCACAAAGTTTTGCCATTTTGACTTACCTTTTTGTCCTCTTCCAGGGTGGTTTTCATATTTTGCTGAATGAACTTTCCCTAATACCACCCTTTCATAATGGTTAAATAAGCTAATGGACAAGCTTGCTTTAATGAGGCACTGCCCTGAGCCTTGGGAGATGAGATGGCTCCTGCAGGTAGACTGGAAAGCTTCTTATCAAATCAACTTTCAGACCAATTAAGAGGTATCAGTCAGTGAATTACAAGACCTGTCCCTGTTGCCTAGGCTACTAAACTATTTCACAACATTATGCAGCTGCTTTCCATTGTGTTTACTGTGTACTGCCAAAGATTTTTTTCTGAAAAAACTAAAAGTCAAATGGCAGGCTCCATCCAACTGCCTCATACCCCTTCGCAGTGGTCACAAGAGTAGTTGAATACAAAAGGAATAATCTCCTGACAGCAGATAGAGAGACAGATGACTGAAAATGTGAACAAAGAGCTTCATCATATCAACTGACAGGGAAATCGGAATCCCTTTGCCTGACTGCATCCCATAGAGGGTGATATCTCTCAGAGGGTCACAGTCTTCCCACAGATGGATCACGCATTTCATCATGGATAGCTATTTCATCCATGCCTGTGTTTTGTTTTGGTCTGGGGGTTTTTGGTCTCCAAACAGGCATCTAGTATAGGACTGCTAGACTAGTAGTGTTCGCCAAAAAATAATGTCTCACTTGGCAAACTATCTTTTCAAAAGAAGAGTATTATGACACTGTAAATTACTACCAAAGAGCAAAAAGAAAGAAATACCTAGTGGAGGTTATGCATCTCCCGTATACTTTTCTTATAACATGTTCCAGTCTTGTTTTAAAAAAAAACCAAAACCAACGTTTTGCCCTTTGCTTCAGTCTGTTTTAAAACAGATGGAACATCTTCAGGTAAGAGCCCCCAAAGCATGTCATCTGAGTTGAGGAGGGGTGTTTTGGGTTTTTTTGAGGTAATTTGAAACTGGCTTACAGATGCAGCGAGAGCTACTGTAATTATACAGAGTATTAGATCACCATATGAATACAAAGCAAAGCTTAAGAAGAGTACAGAGCATAATCATATCTCAATAGTGCAAGAATATCTAAATATTTAAAATCCCTAACGTTTCAATACAAGTGGTTTATCTGACAGTAGGTTTTGGTTCTAATCTTAGAGGAATCTGACAGGTTGCTTGTAAACACAAAAACACTTAAGCATACTTTAAATAACATTCACCATAATTACAAAAAGGATTCACTATTCAGGAAAATAAAATTTTAAAAAGTCAATTAATCTCACCTTGATTGTAAAAAGGCACTTTTGAAAGCATGTGGAGGAAGTTTTTAAATGAAACCTCTGCACAGATTCCAAGATTTGATTTTAAGAAAATCTCTGTCATCGGTGTCTCAGTTGAGATAAGCAAGTTTGATGACACGACCTCATAGTTTTCTCATAGTCGTTTCCACCATCATGCTCGAGGAGCCCTTCAAAGAAAGAGCCAGCTCTAAGCAAACAGAAGAACCTGTCATGATCCAAGTTTCAGCTGCATGAGGATCTTTTATGTTTCTGATCTAAACATTCCTTACTACCAGGAACACTACATTTAGTGTGCAGCTAAGCATTTTCATATATGCATTTTTACACTGGGAAATTTTCTTTTAAAATGTATCTTTTTAATTTACACCATTCACAAAAATTTCAAGGACTCCAGCAGAAGTTTTACCCATAGAACAATCTACTTCTTAGTAAATCCTCCTATTCCTCAGACGTCTTCACTGTCAACTGTACTGAAATGGTCTGAAATCTTCAGAGAAGCCACAGAACATTTTTTTAGACTTGAAAATTAGTGAAGACTAATTTTTAGTAGATTCTCATAAACAAATTTTCCAGTTATTTAGATTTATTCTTCGCTTTTCAATAAACCTGCAATAAAGGACACAAAATAATTTAGCAAAGAAAGTGGTATCTTCAGATAACACATCAGCTCCTTCAGAGAAGGCTGTCTGTCAGGGTTGTGAAGGCCTCTGCACTCCTATTCCACTATCAGATTTTTAATCTTTAAATTTTAGATCCTACTAATTAAATCTGGATAAAAAGATGGGCAGAACTGCTGCCAAAGCAGGTGAGAGCACTGCAAATCCAGAGCTTGCATTAACCTAAATAAACAGGAGAGAGAGAGTTGAGCGGCATCTCTGCAACATGTTTGTTCTCATCCTCACACTGGCACAGGAACCCTTTGTTTCCTTGGTGATTACCTGCTTTGCTTACAGCTCTAGCAGGTAACTCAAGCACACTCGAAGGTTACAAGAGCTTTCTGCCTTTTACAGCTGTGCACCGACTGATGCCTTCCTCGCCTAAAGGCAGGAACAGCAGTCTCAGGTAGCTGTGCCTCAGGTGGCTCAAAGCCAGTGACTTTTTGAAGGATTGCACATCAATTCAGAGCAATAGCAAACCTGGTCTCCCAGGAGCAACCCATTTTAAAGAAAAATCATATACTTCATTCTCCGGTGAACACGAGAAGAGATCTCTGCAGCAGTTTGGCCTGTCAGCAGGAGCTTTCAGGCAGAGCAAGCTGATACAAAACCATAGTTCCATCACTTGGCTGCAAAGAGAATGATTTAGAGATAAGTGTAGGGGCAGAAGACAGGTGAATCAGGTGTAGCTGAAGGAAAGTGACTGGAGAGGCGCTTAGCCATCAGTATCTTTTTGTCCATGTATACTTCACCAGTCCCTGGGTGAGAACAGGAGAAAACTTGCTACAGCATGAAACCAGAATGCTTTGGTGAAGATTTGGTCTAAAAGGAAGCAAACAGAAAAACAGTTCCTTACACCACCACCCTGACGCTTGCTTCTGCCTGTAGGTAGCAAAAAGCAAAACACACGGTTTAATACAGCATAGCACTGCTTCTCTGTTCCAACTGCTCTTTCAGGAAAACATACGTGGGCTGTGCAGGTCTGCCATGAAAATATTCCCATGGCAACCGTGAAACACAAGGGTATATTAAAATCTGTTACACTAGATCTTTCACTTCAACTCATGCAACAGAGGGAACCTGTAGCATTACTGCTGTATGCCACTGCAAATGTTTTCATTTAGTTATCACTGGTTAATTTTCTGTAATCAACTTTTACTGTGAAACACGGTGTAAGTTAAAAATTAGTCATAACACTTTCAGAATCAACTGTGCCTTATAGAAAAGCAAGGGTTAATTTTCACTAATTGCCTAAACGCACTTGAAACATTCAATAATCATTCAGTAGTTTGTTATCAGAGAATCATCCTTAGGAAAGAACGCCAATAGATTTGTTCACTGCGTTTTGTACATCCCTCAAATTGTACACTGCACACCTAGAATTATATATAAACACAGAGTGAAAACTAAAAGCTACACAGAAAAAAAAGGATAAATAAAAATATGCTTTGTAACACATCTCAGGTAATTTGCTTGCAGTTTGGCAAGAGATACTACTTGCATCTGTGGACATATGCCTACTCATTATGCACTGAGGAGATTAATATATAGCACATGAGCAATCACACTGCATACCTCCCAACACAAACAGGCCAAAAAGCAACTGTTGATATGTCAAAGGCACAGAAAAAGAAATTATATAAAAAAAAAAATCTACTGCACATACACAAATTATTTGGTACGCGTATCACAGAACAAAACACATGAGCGATTCACTGTGGGCAAGCATAGATAACCCTTTTAGCCAGGATTTGGTTAAAACCGACAGATGCTACTCAGTGCAAGAAGGCTCCCCATCCTACTGTCCATGTTTGCCAGGCTGCTGGTGCTCTCAAATCCCCATCTATGCTAAGTGAGGAACTAGAAACCTACTAAACGATCCAGCTGATTTCAGGCACTCTTCTTTTAGGTTTCTACCTGCTCTAAACCAGAAGGCACCTCATGATTTAAATGAGCAGTGTGTGACCAAGGGCCTCGGCGTACCACCCCTGGAATCAGTGCAGAGGATGCAAAGCATCTCTGCAGAGCTTCGCCTACCCAAAACTTCCAGGCGCTCCAGTAAGAATTACACAGCTTCAAGGAATGCTAGGGCTAGACAGTGGGGAGAAAAAAAAAACAACACAAAAAAACCCTAAAAAATAATAAAATGCTACTTGCACCGTGTAGCATTCAACGTGAATTATGGGGACTCTACTCAAGCCGGTCGGGATGAGCTGGCAGCTCGGGCTTCCCAGAGGAGACCCGGTCAGTTCGAAGAGGGTTCGAGCACCAGCGCAGCTTCTCCCCCATCGCCGCGAAGCTCCGTCAGTCCGCCGCTACCGCCGTCCCCCCGCCCCCGCCGGGCGACGGCGCCTAAGGAGGTTGCGCTCCGGGTGCCACCACCCAGCCCGGCTGGGCGCCTACAGAAGCTGATGGGATCCCCCGCCGCGGGCCGCCGGACCCACCTGAAANGCTGGCGGCGATGGGCGTCTCCGCTCACCCGGGGCTGCGCTGAGGCCCGCCGGGTGCGAGGCGGCGATCCCGCCTGTCTGTCGCGAACAGGGCTCTTGCCAAGGAGCCGCTACCCTCCAGATGATGGCTGACCCCTCACATCGGCTCCTTCAGATCAGCTTTCACGTTGAGAATGGTCTGATGAGACCCCAAGAGACTCACCCACCCGCAGGGAGAAAGACTGGCTCAGCCAGAAGCAATACTGTCATCAGATTCACGTGGAGCAGTTAGGCTGGTCCCCTACACACCCAGTAGGGTTTTCTATCGCTTAGGTTTTCTACTTTGCCATGAGGGTAGTTCCAGGAGAACTAGCTTAGGGGGCGGTCGAAGCAAACATGACATGACGAACATGTTTCATCAGGTGTATCTGTACAGATCACACCCAGCAGTTATGTCAGTTATACCTGATCTTCCACACTCAGCACGCTCAAGGCAGAAGATACCCAGCTCCAAGATTCCTTTGAGCCTGAGATACTTGTTCAGTCTTTGTCATTCTCCATTTCCTGGAGCCATACATCAGAAGAAATGGGCTGAGAGAGTCTGGACAGGATTCCTTGTCCCTCTTCCATAATACTTGAAGTAATAGTTTATGGTGTACAGATACAGAGGCATCTGTGATGGGAGTCACAGATACTGACTACAGCAGATGCAGTTCTGCTGTTTTAGCGAGAGTGGGAGGGAAGATAATGTAAGGGTCAGGAAGCAGAATAAAACTAGGTCTTGATCAATTGTCTGTAAAGCTAATAGTCCTTCATGGACCCATCCTCTCTTTGACTACTGGGAACAGTTCGTGCTTCATGCTGTTCCCTGTGTCCTGCCCAAATATTGTGTGGTCCTGTGCTAGTTGGCACAGGCCGAACAGCACCAGGAGTTGTGCTAACAGACAGTAAGATGATCACAAGGCGCAGCCTGAGCGTGTGTCCTGGACATGCTTGGTTTGCTAGGAGACCTGTATCCTGTACCTCAAGCACAGTGGATGACACTGTTTGTGGGCACTAAGTTTAATGTCCAGTGCTGAGGCTCTAGCATCTTCATGACACCCCAGATTGAAATACCCTTCATCTTGCAGGTATACTGTCTAACCAAGTGTTCTCTATTCTCATATAATTTTAATTACAGAATTACAGAATGGTTTGGCTTGGAAGGGACCTTTGAAAATCATCTAGTCCAACATCCCCTGCCATGGACAAGAACATCTTTCACTAAACCAGGTTCCTCAAAGCCACATCCAACCTGCCCTTGAACACTTCCAATGATGGGGCATCCATAATTTCTCTGGGCAACCTGTTCCAGAGTCTCACCACCCTCATCATAAAAAATGTCTTCCATAAAAAAAATTTTCCATATGCTTCCACTTCTTTTCCTCTTCATCTCTGCTTCATGTTTCATTCCCTGAAGATGCGCTTTCTGTACTTCTCTTGCACATTTTTTAATCCCTTTTCCAGCCCTCATCACCCGGATACTTCCCCTGCTTGTATCACGCCTACTGTTTCTCCAAGCTGTGTGACAACTCACAGATGAAGTCCAGCCTCTAGGATGAAAGCCCCCCAAAACCTGAAGAACTAGTGAACTAACCCCTATGATTCCAGCATAAGGGGATGTTTGGATTAAAGGAAAAATTAAATTTAAAATAAAGAAATAATAAATACTAGAGAAGGAGCAGTATCTAGCTGAAACTGATTTATCACAATTCTCAATATCTGAAGTGTGAAATTTTCATTTGATTTGCCCAATATCTTTATTACTTTGTAACTATTAGATGAATAATTGCAGTGGTGATACCCAGAGAACATGTGCAGCACTTACCTTTCATGGGAATGTGATTCCTCCATGATCATGAATATTTTCTATTTTGTCTGGGAGAAGGCATGCCAGAGGAGCAAGGGATGTCAGAGTGCTTAGGGACTGAGCCATCATCTGAAGGGCCAGGTCATCTTTTGGAACATATAAGGCAATTTATTACAAAGCAAGAGACAGGCTACATTTATATTTCTGAAGTTCAGACTGCTTGCTGGGAAGAGAAGAGATCAGGGTAGATAAGGGGAGAAGAAAAAGGAGCAGAAGAGGACAAGGAGAGGGCAGCGGCCCTAATTTATTTGTTTCTTGTCTGTGCACAATTTTTTTTATTTGCTTTTAGTTTTCTGAATGAGAGAAATCAACCAATATACTTCAGAACTTGAACTGGATTTCTATCTGAGGATGCTAGTCCTAAGAAGTAGATATCTAGTACATATATTCCTTTTGATGGGGTCAGGAATAAGCTGCATTGCCATACCTAATATATTTAATGTCTAGAATATTTTATTGTGTATGACATTTGGGATTTGTTTCATCACTGCAGCTATGAACAGCATAACTGTGGTTAAGTAAGTGCTGTGTCTGGAACTGCAGTTCCTGATAGTTCTAGGCATTTGTTTCTGTTTTGAGCAAGTAAACTCTACTTATATCAAACCGATCTTTTGCTTAAAAAAAAAAAAAAAAAATTGTGAAAAATATTTTATTGTTCCTTACCTCATTTTTCTCTACTGCTCTCCGTTCCTTATCCAAGGTCTGTTCTCTAGGTCTTTGACTAGCTGCTTCTTCACCCTCTTAATGTACTTTTAGATGTGATCTCTTCCTTGTTAAGGCCTTAGGTGCATCAACTTCTTACAAAAGCAAGTAGTCTAATGAGACCTACATTTTTGCTTTTGTTATTGCATTTCTACCTAGAAGATAAGTGAAGATGAGAACCTTTGCTTTGTTAAAAGTGTCATGATTATTTCCCTCTCGAAACATTTTTTTTATGTGTGATAATTGCCCTACCTGGAGCAATGCTACAGGATTGATATTTTCAGGGAGAAATTCCTTATCTTTGAGAGAATTGTTTAATGGAGAAGAGAGGGAGACGTCTCTCCAGACAACCTAAATAAAAAGTTATTGGAGGAGTAATGAGGCTGAATTAACAGAGGATGACTTTTTTTAGTTTCTACTCAGAAATACATATTCTTACTCTGATTAAAAGTATCTGTCTGATTCAAGGATGGTTAAATCAAATTCCAAGACCACTTCATACTGAGAGACACAGCAATTATCAAATGGCTGTCAGGAATAATAGCTGTAGAGATTATTTCAAAGACCATAAGAAACACTAAAAGGTAGGGGAGGCTATTCCAAAAGCAGAAGTGGGTAATTTTATTTGGGCTATTGGCAAGCGTAGCTATGGTTACATCTATATACTTAATGCCAAATGCCACAGATTTCCAATGTCCACAATATGTAACACATTCCTGGGATTCCTCTGATCCCTATCTTCCTCCTGTGGCTCTAAGGAATAATATTTTTAATTTATTTATGTATTTATTTTTTTAATGTGAATGTTTGAAACAGAGGGCTGTACTGCCTACAATTGAGGGTATGTGGTGCATGCCCTAGAGTCACAGGAAGGTTCATGGAAGTTTTTGAGGGCACAAAGCCCTTGAAAGCCTGCTGTTGAGATACAGCAGAGCAAACATCTGTGTCATTAAGTCTTGTTTTCTATCATCATGGACACATTATAAAATCCTTCTAATGGATAAATCTAGCGCTGTCTAGAGCAGGCCAAAACTCTCTCAAAGCCAGGCTGGTATTTTTTCCTTCCTCTCTCCCATAAGTCTGTTTCAAAGGTTCATTTCTTTAAGCTCAGTAGCTTCTGCTTCCCAAATGTTTACACCATGATGTGTTTAAACAGACACCGTATTCCCCTTTATGCTTTTCTGTTTACAATGTCAACGCTTGTCAGGCACATTAGTATCCCCACATACTGGGATACATATTTGCCAATCCTGATACCTCTTTTATAAACCTGTTTCACTCCAAAAGTATCAATCTTCCACTGGTATCACCAGAATGGTATACATAATCCTAATAAAACATTTTTGATAGCATAAAGATTATTATTTTTGTGTGTGTGTGTCTGGAACTCTCTCTTCTAATCAAGTTAGGATTCTGTTTCTGGTTTTTATGGCCTCATTACTTCTCTTATGCCATATGGTTCTAACTGATAACAGAGATAAAGAGTCTTCTGCCAGGATTTTGGTGCGGCACTCTTTGAATGTATGATGTCAAAACTAAAGCAAACTTTCTAAGAAAACAGAGCAACGGAGAGCCTGCACATTTTTTCAACTTGGAAGAAGACTTACCAGAGACAAAGTATACTGTTTTTGTAAATTTTGTTAGGCAATTGAAAACTGTGGCAATGAGATATCATAAATAACCATACTGTCCAGTAGAAAATGTACTGACAGCCCTGCCTGGACTAAATTTTTAGAAATTAGTGGAAAGTTGATAGAGTACGAGTCAAAGCCAAAGATCTCTAAATTTTCAAAGACTAAGAGGTAGAATATAAGCACATAATTCATGTCTGTCTAGTCAGTGGCTGATAAAAACACATTGTCTCAGCTTCTTTTCTTTAAATAGTGTGTTTAATAAGCCAGCTTTTCACTGTTTGTTGTGTGTTACAATCTCTCTTCAACAGATTCAGTGGGAAAGTCTCTGATTCAGGACAAGCAAGTTTTTTTCTGAAGTTTCCTGCTGGCAGGTAATATGTGATGACATCACCTTTAATCAAAACATTCCTTTGTTATTTGCAAGCTATATTAGCACCTGTATCACTGGAGTGCTTCAGCAACAACAATATTATTAGAGCCAAGAATTATTCTAGATTCCCGAGTCTGGATGCAAACTCCCACTGTGCTTGGTCCATGTCAGTGAGCTCTGGGCATTCATCTTGCTTCCAACCCTTCCTGACCACTGCCACTGTCCCCTGCTGCACAGGGAGAAAGCCCAGGCACACAGTCTAGGTGTACACTGTAGCACACCACAGTGAGTCCCAAAACTTTTAAACTGGGGTCAGGGCACAAGGACCAGGCAGATTTTAGGCTGTTTGATAGTCAGAGGTTCGGGCTCAGAAGCACAGGTAACTCTAGACACAACCTTAGGGCATTGCTGTCACTTACAGAGAAACTGTGAAGAGAAAGGTAGCAAAGAGACTAGTTGTGAAGAGCAAGATTCTGTCTTCCATCAGCCATGAGCATACACTGAGGCCTTGTGTTTTCAGGCACCTAGTGAATTTACTGCTTGTACTTTCTTATTCATTTGTGGTGGAGAATCCCTTGAAGTAGGGTGAACGTGGCTTGCTATCTCTTTAGTCTGCATCCAGGTCATGCTCTTCTTCTGGTTAGTACCTTTGTATCTTCTGAATACTGATGCTGCAGAAGACAGGCAGGTTTAAATAGACTTTTTAACATATGTTTTACATAATTTCAAATTTCTCTAAAGCAATCAGTGCAGAAATTGGGAATGTACATGTCAGTGATTTTTAAATACTGTACAATTCAATGAGTGCAAGTTCCATGCCAGGTTTTCTAATAAAGGAAAACCGCTGCAAGGAATCTCAGGAGGTTGTCTAGTCATTCCCTTTGCCCTACAGCAGCATCAGCTATGACCGAAATGTATCTTGATTAGCAGCAAATGTTAAATGGAGAAACTAAATATTACTAGCCCAAATTTTTAATCCAACATACAACAGTCTAGCACTGATCTAGAGCTAACAAGAAGAAATTGACTATTTTATCAGTCAGATTCCATTCAAAGTAGGACAGATCATTAAATGTGAAACCTACAACATTAAGCCTATTAGTAAAAATGATGAGTGCATGTAAACATGTTACTTCTGAGCACAGAGCTGTAGAAAAAGAACACAACAAGAGTCCAAATGCCATGGTGCAGCAAGGCCAGCAGCTGCCTGATGACAGGAGCACAGGTCATAGGGATCCCCTATGTAAGCGTGATGTGGCAGGTCCTTATAGCCCAGGCCCATCCCACCCCGAGACCAGAGCAGCTGGGAACATTGGCACAGCCATAGCCTCAGGCATCAGTCACATCCCTGAGAACTGGGGTGGGCTGTGGCCGAGTGAGGCCATAGGGCTTCAGGTGGGCATCCTTCAGCAGGGCCCATGCCTGATCAGGGCAGGGTTGTGGGGAGCTGGAGGCTGGCCCTGCTGTGGCATCACTGTGGCAGGGAGGTGACATGGAGTCCCAGGCTATGGGCAGGTGGAGGGAGCCCCAGGCAGCTGCCAAGGGTCAGTCAGGGCCGGTGGTGCCTTCAGGACCCTGAAGCTGAGTGAAAACCCCTTTGTGTATTTTCAGGTAGGTCAGAAAAACCAGCAAAAGTAGGTCCCTACTGATACTATAATCATAGATATCATAAACTATAGGCCAGTCAGTCTCACCTCTGTGCCCAGTAAGATCATGGAGCAGATCGTTCTAGAGGCACTGCTGATGCAGAAGAATAATGAAGAGGTGATTGAGTACAATCAACATGGAATCATCAAGGGCAAATCGTGCCTGACAAAACTGCTGGCCTTCTATGAAAAGGCCACAACATCAATAGACAAGGGAAAAGCAACTGATGTCATTTACCTGGACCTGAGCAAAGCCTTCAACACTGTCCCGCATGACATCCTGGTCTCCAAGCTGGTAAAACATGGGTTTGATGGATGGACTACTCAGTGGATAAAGAACTGTCTTGAGGGCTGCACCCAAAGAGTGGCTGTCAATGGGTCCATGTCCAAGTGGAGGCCAGTGACAAGTGGAGTCCCTCAAGGATCAGTGCTGGGACCGGTCTTGTTTAACATCTTCATCAGTGACATGGACAGTGGCATTGAGTGCACCCTCAGCAAGTTTGCCAATGACACCAAGCTGTGTGCTGCAGCTGACATGCTGGAGGGAAGGGATGCCATCCAGAGGGACCTGGGCAGACTGGAGAGGTAGGCACATGCCAACCTCATGAAGTTCAACAAGGCCACGTGCAAGGTCCTGCACCTGGGTCGGGGCAATCCCAAGCACCAATATAGGCTGGGCAGTGACAGGCTTGAGAGCAGCTCTGAAGAGAAGGACTTGGGTGTACTGGTGGATGAGAAGCTCAACATGAGCGGTCAGTGCATACTTGCAGCCCAGAAAGCCAATCGTATCCTAGGCTGCATCAAGAGGAGCGTGGCCAGCAGGTGGAGGGAGGTGATTCTCCCCCTCTACTCCACTCTTGTGAGACCCCACTTGGAGTACTGTGTCCAGTTCTGGAGTCCCTATTACAAAAAAGATATAGACATGCTGGAATATGTCCAGAGAAGGGCCACAAGGATGATCAGAGGGCTGGAGCACCTATCCTATGAAGACAGGCTGAAAGAGTTCAGGTTGTTCAGCCTGGAGAAGAGAAGGCTCTGAGGAGGCCTTATTGTGGCCTTCCAGTATCTGAAGGGGGCCTACAAGAAAGATGGTGAGAGACTTTTTAGGATGTTAGGTGCTAGATGGAATGGATCCAAACTTGAGGAGGGTAGATTTAGATTAGATGTTAGGAAGAAGTTCTTCACCGTGAGGGTGGTGAAACACTGGAACAGGTTGCCCAGGGAGGTGGTGGAAACCCCATATATTGAGTTTGGGTGAGATGGAGTTAATGTTCCCCATAGCAGCTCTTACGGTGCTGTGCTTTGTATTGGGAGGCAGATAAGACACTGGTGTTGTGGCTGCTGCTGAGCAGTGCTCACATAGCACTAAGGCTGTCTTTCCAACATCTTCCCCCCTGCTCAGTGAGATGGGGTGGGCAAGATCTTGGAAGGGGACACAGTCAGGACAACTGACCCAAACTGACCAAAGAGTTATTCCACACCGTGTGAGGTCAGCTCAAGTGTAAAAAGAGAGAGAAAGGAGGAGGAGGACGGGGTCATCTGTTTGTGAAGATGCTCAGCCAATGTCAACCCACCACACCCCATCTCTGGAAGTTTTTAAGGCCAGGTTAGATGGGGCTCTGGGCAACCTGATCTAGTTGGAGGTGTCCCTGCCCGCAGCAAGGGGGTTGGAACTAGATGATCTTTACGGTCCCTTCCAACTCTGACAATTCTATGATTCTATGATTAAACACAGGAGCACAAGTTTCTAGACCACAGCAATATAACACCGAATGTTTTTGGCTCTCTTCTCACTAGCTCTTTGTCTATTTGGACTTAAGGATCGTCCCAGCCAAAACCAGCTGTAATGGGTATAGAGATAACCTCCCAATCAGTGAAGGGACGCCATGTAAGGCTTTAACACAACAAAGTGCCAATCACGTTTTCCCATGTTATATCTCACAGAGAACCCATTCGTCAAGACTGCAGTGTAACAAAACCCAAAGAAGAAGTGGAGGAAAGTTGATAGGATGTCTCAAACCATTCCAGCTAGTCCTACATCATAGCCTGTAGTTTCCTTTCCCACTTTTTGTCCTAATGACCCTACCTTTACAAATCTGTCACTGATGCAATCACCATTCTGATACAAAGATTAATAAAAATTATGTTAAGTATGTGAGTATATGCATACTTACTAATATAGCCAACAAAGAAAAAGCAGGGAAAAAAAACCTAGCATAAATTATTTTCCCAGCATCAAGCTCATTCTTATGCTATGTTAATCTCTTCCTGACCATAAACTACAGTTCAAGCTGGTTCAATTTCTAACTACTTTCCTCTTTTGCGAAGTTTTCCTCCAAAAGAATTCCACTGTTAAGTTTGCAGTGGTGTTTGCTTTTGGTATTAGTATGCATATATGGCAGAGGTGCCTGGTACTGCCATGGCATCTGTGATATTGGCTTCTACCAACATCAAAAGACACTTTGCTTTCATTTGCAGATAATGCCAGTTACTGCCATGAAGAAATCCTAGCAGAGAGGTCCACAGGTGACACATACAGACAAGGATAATGACAGAATGGAAAGCAGTGTTTTAAGTTGATGTAAAGAAGGTAGAAAATGAAAGTCTCTTACAAGGTAACAAAAATGGAAAAGAAAAAAACCTCAAAAGCGGCAGCTAAACTGAACTCCACGTGTGCATCATGGCAAAGTGGAGCACTGGTTCCCTCATTGTCCATGTTGGAGAACTAGTCTGAGTGAGGAGCTCCCAAACCCTCCAGTTCACCTATAGCCTAAATGTCGCAAAAGAGATCATCAGTCAGGGCATGACCTGGAATGGCAGAGAGCAGTCCAAGTGAGTATCTTCCTTCTTCAGACAGAGACAGACTTAAATATGCAGTCAAAATGTATTGTTCCAAAATAATCCATGTTTTGTAAGCAGTGACCAGAAGACATACGTTCTGAACTGAATATTAACAATCTTTGCTATGTAATGACTGGTTTTCTTTCTGACCCTTGTTTAGAGTCTGTTTGAACTAATATTTTTTCTTGAGCTAGATGAGCAAAGGCTAAAAACGAAAGCAGATGATAGCAGTGAAATTCCTTTTTATGCTTCTAAACAGACAGTGCCCTGTCTAACATGCGTTGCCATACCTCAGAACAGATGAAGAAATAAAACACTTTCATCCTTTTAACAAAATGACTGCCATGTCCTTCGCTGATAACCTAATCTGAAGAGTTCCTGAAGAGACAGGTTATGCCTTTCACTCACGTCAAATGTTTTCCTAGCAAATAATGGCAGGTGACCTTTTATTTTTTTCTTAATCATGCTGGTCCTGCTGCTTCACATCTATTGAAGTCACAGCATGCCATTTTCATCTGTCACTTGAAAGATAGCTCTCTTTCAGCTTGGCTGCTGCCAGCTTTCACTAATTCACTGCTAGCCTATTTTACCTGAACTGGAGTCAAAAGGAGTTCCCTGGTTTGCATTCCTCTGTTTCCTCATTCTCTAATTAACATCTTTCCCCCTAGTGTTTCTTCTGATGCCTCATTCCCTAATGTTAGCTGGAGTGAAATAAACCAGCATCAGTGGCAAAACTTTTGCAGGAAAAAGCATACAGGGAGATACTCTAGAAGCTCCTACAGTGCAAACTTCAGAAAGAACTGAAATAATGAACAACAGGCTATTGTGTATTACTGTGGAGGTTATTACCACTAAGGAGGCATGAAATTTGGTAATGTGTTGTCATTGCAGGATGTTTTATCATTTTCATGTCATGCATATATTATGTATTACTACATGTGTATATGCTACTGCTGCTGTGACTACCAGGGGGGATGTTGTTCACATTTTTGTGTACTCTTCCATAGTCCAATGGAAGTAGCTGCAGCGAAGAGCCCTGAAAATAATAAACAGATTGGGAAATATGCTTGCTAGTGAAAAATCTAAATTTAAAGAGGAGAAGGATAAGAGGTTACAGTTTATACAAGTGGGATTCATTTCATCATATATTGGCCACCTGCACTAGCCAACAAGCTCCCATCTCTGAGCAGTGGAAGAGGTAAATAGCTCTAGAGACTGATTTATACTAAACTAGGGTAGTTAATCAAGAGAGGGGACACGTTTCCTCCTGAGATGCCTGGCTCTCTCCAAGGACACTTAACTAATTGACTTAGACTAGATAATCTTTCAGTTTATTCAAACTAGTAATCTAAGTCCTACTCTGAGTATGTATTTAGGGAGCAAAGAGCTACTCATAGAGTTCTTCAGTGAAGGTGACAGAAGTGCTAACTAATACTTCTAATCTAGAACAATCAATACAGATCTTCCCTGGAAGTTTACCACTCAGGTTATTTTTGTACAGATCATAGAATCTTGTCTTTGCTCCTGAGAAGCAGCAGGAGGCTGTGACTTTAAGATTAATTGGCTCCTTGCTCTTCCATGAAGGCTAGGACTAGCTCTGCAAAGGCCTGTCTGCTCCTGCTCATCCTCAGTGCCTTTTATTAGTGCTCCTCAGTGTCCTGAACGGAGCTGCTACAGCTTCCAGAATGAGCATGGAGAACCCACGGGAATCTGAGGCCTTGCTAATTATTAACATCATAGCACAGATTTTAAGCACCACAGACACAAACAGTGTTAGCTGTATGCTGAACCAGAATCAAGTTTTTATCTTACAATTGCCCTTTGCACTCTGTTTTCTCAACATTCAAAATCCAGGCATTAAGTGCTGAGTTTAATCCAGATCTTTCTGTGCTAAATCTTCTGGGGTCAGGACTTTATCCTGTTCTTTGAGATTTGGAGTAGATATTCCATACTCATCTTATTTTATGGTTTTGTATGTATGTATCCAGTTACTGGATGTACAGTAGTTTAAAATCCATAGAATCTGGATCTAACAATAAGGAGGGCTTTTCATATTGTCTTCATGATATTTTTTATCTCTCTGTGAATTTAGAGCTATCTTCACTTATTGTCTTTCATTCTATAGCCTACTTCTTTTGAAACATTTGACTATTTTAATAAGCCTAACTTGCGAAGGTTTTTTATTTATATTAGCACTTCTTCACAGTTCAGCTGGGATCAGTCATAACTCTGTTTTCTGCGAAATGAGCCTGCTGTATTCACTTTATGTTTATGGATCTCCTACAGAAGCCAATCTTCTAGATTCAGTGAAATAAAAATATTTTTATTTTAGGTACATCAGAATTTCAACTACTGTCACATACAGACACTGAACAATAGTTTTCAGATATATTTTGATCTCCTCTCACATTTCTCAGAATCAGTATTTTATTTTCATGAGGTAGCCAGTGTGCAGTTAGTCTTACTGTGGGGCATATTTCACAAAAGATAGATAGATTTTAGGGAAGATCAGTACTGGACAGGATACTTTAATGTGCTATTATTTTACAGAGATGAGCAACCAGCCGCACAGCATCAGGTGAGCTTCTCTTTGTTCCATTCCTCAGCTCTTTGTCCCATTCCTCAGCTCAGGGAGATCTGGTTTCTTATTGCTGGTGACTATATGGAATGGAATTGTTGGGACTGAGAGCAACTTTAAGTATTTTGCCTAAAGACCTCACCTGGACCTGTCTCCATCTTAATGAATTAGATTCTCAAACTAGAATATCATCAACCGTGTAGACTGCGGTGTGAAAACAGGAGCTTATTATGTTCAATTACCTGACCATACTGTATGAATGCTTGGAAGAAGAACTACAGTGATCATTCATCTTCTGGCAGCTATCATTTCACAGAAAATGGCAGAAAAAATCAAGGTGAGCCTTCTGCATTTTCTCTGTTGGGATTAAAATCTTGGTCCTGAGACACTGAGTGCATTCAACTCATTGCCTCCTTTCCGAATGCAGTGGCCATTGCTTTCTCTCATGCCCTTTTGCGGAGTGGTTGATACCTGACGGTGATGTATCAGATGTTCGTAACTCATTGTATGCAGGCACTTGCAGTAGAGTACTCTGAGAGGCTGTTTCCATCTGCTTGGCTTATTCAGACAGGCGTCCTTTCTGAATACAGTAGCACTGCTAACTGCTCTTGTTTATATTATACATATGGCTAGTTCAGCTGTGGGTTGGTTCGTCTGCTATGTCTCTCTGCCAGTTTGGAGATAGGTCATAAAATAAGTTTAATTGTTTGGATTTATTTGGTATTGCAGACGGTGATGTGAAGGGGCTAGTTTATAGCCATCTGCAACTTCTACCAGATTATTTTGCTTGGCATATTGTTGATCACCAATCTTTTGTGGACTTGTTCCGGTGACTGTTGGAGTCAGTAGAGAGATTCATACTGTTTTCAGGGACTGTTTTTTGAAAGCCTCTGTTATGCTTTTTATTGCTATTCTAAAATCAGAATCATGTAATGCTTTGGGCTGGAAGGGACCTTTAAAGGTCATCTAGTCCAATCCCCCTGCAGTGAGCTGGACATCTTCAACTAGATCAGGTTGCTCGGAGCCCCATCCAACTTGATCTTGAGTGTTTCGAGGGATGGGGCTTCTACCACCTCTCTGGGCAACCTGTTCCAGTGTTTCACCACCCTCGTTGCAACAAATTTCTTCCTTATATCTAGTCTAAATCTATCTTCTTTTATTTTAAAACCATTACCCTTTGTCCTTTCACAACAGGCCCTTCTAAAAACATTGTCCCCATCTTTGTTACAAGCTCCTTTTAAGTACTACAAGGCCATTATAAGGTCTCCTTGGAGCCTTCTTCACTCCAGGCTGAACAACCCCAACTCTCTCAATCTGTCCTTATAGGAGGGGTGTTCCATTCCTCTGCTCATTTCTGTGGCCCTCCACTGGACTTGCTTCAACAGGTCCATGTCTTTCTTGTGGTGGGTTTGAAGAAGATGAGGTGCTTCTCCTGCATGATCTTAAGTAAAAGGAACATTAACATGTGCAAGAAGTTCACTGAAGTTAGACAAACTCTTCTTTAAGCCACACAGGTTTCTGGAACTGGTAGCTGTCCAGAGATACCTGGACAAAGACAGAAGAAATACCTCATCTGGTAATTTTTCTGGCAAATAAATATGACTTCTAAGTTACGTCTGTCAAGTGAAGCAATGAAGCAATTCTTTTGGTCAGGTCTTATGAATTCAGAGCGATAAATGCCTTAGCACTGATGTAAGATTTTAATAAACCAAGTATATATGCATATTTACATACTTTGAAAATATGTATAGATAATACCAGAAAGAATGGCCTTTGGAATATTGGTTAGTGGTTTGAAATACCCTGAGCTCATTAGAACAGTCAGTATTTCGTCTGGGATTGACTGACCAATGAAAATAGGAGAGAAAAGCAAAGTAAACACCCTATGATTAATTAGCAAATATATGTGGTATTTCTGACAAAAATCCTGACATTTTCATGGGAGACTCTAGGATCCTAAACATAATATAACCATGAGTCTTGCTTAATGAGGAAATATATTCTGAATTGAGATTCTTTGATGTACCTATATCTTTTACACTGGCACTCAGTAGCCATAATTCCCACAATCACTGGTTTTTACTGCATTAGAAGATATCATTCTAGGTTTTCCTCCGAAGAAGGTGCTGCACGACAAGGATTACACATGGTTTATAAGCTGCACTCTGCACAGCTGCTTGATCTGGGCTCTGTAGACTTAGTCCCATGGTGAGCAGTGAGAGGTCTTACAGAAGCCAGCCAGTAGCCACTGAATTATATACCGAGGAGTCAAATTCTTAAAACCCTCTCTTCTGCCCTTGAGCTGTCCCTGGAGAAAGCCAGCACCATTTTCACACCCCTAGATTACTAGGAATAAAACTGTCTTCTAGGTTCAGTGCTACTGCAAACTGTGTCGCAGAGCTAGTCTGGCCAGTAGTGTCTGTGTTTGCTCGGGCTAATCAAAAGGTCAGAGTTAAACTCACAGGTTTCATATTAGCTCTGTGTTGATGGACTGCCAGAGAGGCCTCCTGAAGCTAGGATAGTGGCTGCATTCACATTATTTCAAGCAGTGTTGATACTGGATGCATTGCTAATCCATGTGAGGAAATAGTGAGACTTTGACCTAAAAAGGTGTAGAGGAATCCAGCAAAATAAGCAATTGTCAAGGTTTAGGGTCAGTAGTTGTTCACTTGAACAGCCTTTCTGGCCACTCTGAATGCGAAGGGGGATAGCAGTTACACCTTATATTGCAGAAGATTCTTTCCAGGGAACTCTGCTCTATCTAAAAGTTTGATTTCTGTCTCTGAAGGTCATACCTGAAATTTTCCATGTCATGTTTTCCTTTACATAAGCCTTTGTAAACATCATTTGTGCCCTCTAAACTGTGTTGTGAAATTTTGTGTTTAGTTCTCATCTTGTTGTGATATTAGCCGTTTCTACACCTGCTTTCACAGTGGCTTGCTATGCCAGAAAAAAAGAGATTACAAGCAGACGAGACTTTGGCAATGAACAGTACACAGTGAATTGCAGGTAAAGCTAAGATGAAGGATTTTATGGTGATAGGAGGTTAACATAGCACAAATTTTGGCATGGGTACTCTAGAGAAGTGAGTGTAGTGGCGTTTAGTTCATGCATACTTGGAATATGAGCATGACAGCTGTTTGACGTTAATTGATTTCTTCATTAGGAATGGCTGTAGTTTGTTTTCACTCCCATCTGAAAATTATTCATGATAACAGCCTATGCAAGGTGTCCTGAGCTCCAGGTGATTGTTGACCAATGACCACAGAAACAGGTATGACACCTGTGGCTAGGATACCCTCTAATAAAGGTAAACACAAGGGTTCTGCAGGCCAAGAGCACAGTTCATCTGTGGATAATCTTGCAGGCACACAGTAAGTCTTGTGTGGCCGGGCACTCACTGTTGTATTTGAGGACCATTTTGGACATTGGAACTTGGCTCTGAGGTTTATGTCTTAAGATGCCACTGTACATTCAAAATGATCTTTCCCCAGATGACTAAGGTTAGATAATATGTCACGGGCAGTAACTGCGTAACTTCTTTAAAACAGTTTCCAACATTCATAGCCTGCTGGTCTTCATCACACTACTAACTGTAAAATGGATCCTGAACAGGAACCTGTTTCAGAGATAATGGCATTGCTTCTTAGCCGCCAAATGTCAGTCTGAGTTTTAAAGGAAATTACTCTTTGTACCCTGTAAATGAATGCTGAGGAACTGTTTGTCTTCAAAGCGTGGTGTTTTGGAGACTGTGGCAAATGATCTGCAGATGATTGTGGAGCTAACATCACCTTTGCATTATTTCCAATTAAAACTGTGCTGAAGATGCATAATTGCCTACAGAAATTCTAAGTGACATGAGCCTCAGGAATAAAAAATCTGGAAATCACCCAGCAAAGAATGCTAGACTCCATAACGGCTGGGTGTTATGGAGGACTGAATATAAAATAGAAATGAATATTAATATCTGGTAACAGCTTAATGATACAGCATAAAATTTAAATTATATCATTAATTCCTAGGTATGGAATAATATTCTTTCTGAGAGGAATTGTTTTGATTATGATTAGAGAGGTTTAAAAAAAGGTGGCTTTTCTGTTTATGTGTGTCTGGCTTTCTCTGGCTGATATGAAGTGTATACCTTGGTTCTATCCAGTGGAAATAGTATAAGACTTGAATATCTTACTATGGAGAAATACTTCCAGCACTTACAGATGCAAGCTATAGCTTAGAATTCGAGCATGCCACACACAGCATCAGTTTATTCCAATGGAGAACTGTCACTGCATATATTCTGCAGTTAGCGTTAGTCGCATCCTATCCTACATGAGTATTACTCATAGACTGTAGCAATTTTATTTTTATTTGTATTAGTTGCCTACAAGAGGAATTCTTTCTAAATATTTATAACAGAAATAAATACTGAAGAGGAATATCATGAGATTAGCAATTTGTATCACAGGCCTCGTTATTTGATTGTTATTTCATCTTGTTAGCATTTTGATCTGTGTTCAGCTTAAGACTGTATTGTCACTATTTACTTTTGAAGAGGCAAGCGAAAAGGTGAGGTGCCTCAGTTACGTTATGAAGTACCTGTTTGCTCTCTTTCGTGTGAACAGTGTGGTCTTTTATTACATTCTCCTGACATTCATTCTGTTCTAGCAAGATTCCTCTTCTTTTTCCAATATCTAATCATGCTTCCATCAAAGTGTCAGTCCCTGAGGGAGAGGGAATGAGGAGAGAAGCACATATGTTGCCTGCCAGGAGCCAGAGAAGCTGGATTTACTTGTAATGAAAGTGATAGAACAACCTGGTTTAAATGTGTGAAGCAACAAAATGGAAAATATCAAGCTTTATCAAAAGCATGGCTATTTTTTCCTCTGTATGTCTAGTTTTGGTAGATTTGTCTACTCAATGATGATTCATAATCCAACACAATCAGAATGACACCTCAGCATACAATTAAAAATTATACTCTGGTTATTACTGTAGTCCTATGAGGCCTCAGAGTCTGAACACATGTCCTGTATTTAGATCTCAGTACAGAAGAATTTTCAGTGCTGGCATTTGAAAAGGCCATGGCAATTAGATGAGTTACAGACAAAATGTTCTACAGACTGGTATATACTACTCCAGAAAGTTTATAACCTTAGTGATTTCAAGACAGATTACAGATGAAGTAATCCTCAAATAAATTATGATAATGTCACCCTATGTCCTTGTTAACATTTATCATATTCCAGATCATGGCTAGTGTCCAAAATGGTCCATAGGTCATACGTGTTCATGAGCTGTAAAGGGGCATTTGTGTTCCCCAGCAGACTGTGTAACTGTGGTCTCTTTGTGACTGAAGGATTTACACTTGGTACAAAAAAACTTAAGAGCTCCTCACAATCATCCTGTTTCCATGCTGCCTTTCATATTCCAAAAAGCCTGGAAAATACAGCTGGATGATGTTAAACACAACATGGAGCTGCTCATTGCCTCAGATGTTGAAAGGTACAGGAGAAGCTGGTGCCCATCAGGCTCTTGCTGCTGTCTGTCAGTGCAGACAGAGGAAACATACATTACAAACTATAAAATTAGAAAAATCACGGTGTGGTACATCTTTATATTATATTGCGAGGTACTCTGCTGAATCCAGAAGATAAGAATTTGGGCCTTGCTCCTTCCTGGTGCAAGGAAGATTTGGTTTTGTGACTTGTTTGGTTTAGGGTTTTTTTTTCCCTACTAGCTTGTCTTAGAATTCAGCAGGGGACATTTTAATGTTACTTCAGCTTAAAGTAACCTCTTCCAGAAGCACAGATAAGTAGGTAGGAAATCAGGGAACACACAAACATAACTCTCTATAGATGGGTCCACATGGCTGGGGAGCTGGAGAACAGGAGGAAAGCATAAACAGCTCTTTTTCAAAGTGGAAATATTTACTTTGATCAGTTCTGGTGAAAAATGGGTTAAAAGGTGATAAGGTGTTGGCAAGAATTTAGTGAAGCTACCCAGCAACCTCTTGAATTGGGATCTCAGAGCTGCAAAGATGATCAGGAGGCTGGAACACCTCCTGTATGAGGACAGGCTGATAGACTTGGGGTTGTTCAACCTGGAGAAGAGAAGGCTCCAGGGAGACCTTATAGCAGTGTTCCGGTACTTAAAGGGGGTCTACAGGAAAGGAATGGAAGGACTCTCTATCAGGGAGTGTAGTGATAGAGCGAGGGCTAACGATTTTAAACTTTGAAGAGAGTAGATTTAGACTAGATATAAGGAAGAAATTCTTTACTATGAGGGTGGTGAGGCAGTAGTGGAACAGGTTGCCCAGAAAAGTGGTGAATGCCCCCTTCCTGGAAGTATTCAAGGCCAGGTTGGATGGGGCTTTGAGCAACCTGGTCTAGTGGAAAGTGTTCCTGTCTATGGCAGTGGTGTTGGAACTAGATGATCTCTAAGTTTCCTTCCAGCTCAAACCATTCTGTGAATAGCAGCGGAATACACACAACAGAGCTCACTCAGGGAAAGGTCATCCTCTTCCCTATCTACCTTCAAGGCTATAAAACCTAAGCCTCTATTCCTTTATTCAAAACCAAGATATCCTATTTCTTATGGGCGTGACACTGTACTTTAGACATTTAGGCATTTCTGTTTATTGCTGGAGCGTTACAGTAAAGAAGGATTAGTGTTGATACTGGCCATGTCAAGGACCTGACTCCAGTCCTCGAGAGATTTCTAAGCCTCCCAGCTATGTGACAAGTGTTTTAAGCTCTTTAGAAAGTGCAGAGTATAAACAAGAACAGGAGTAAAAATGTAAATTAAAGCAGGAGAAACAGAATCAAGTCAGTCTTGTGACTTGTTCAAGACCTTGGGTTGAATCTACCCTGACTCTACAGGCATCTGCAGCAGACCCTGAGAGGTGATGCTCACAGCTGCAAGCTAAAGCTGTATTTCCTCTTGCCAAAGAGTAGTCAGGACAAATGGGCTACTTTAGCCTACACTTTTACAAGCCAGTTGTTGCCAGGCCTCTGCAAGCTGCCTGCTTATGTGAAACAAATTTGTGGTATATTTACTTTTTCAAAACACTGAACCTCTGCTGTCTTTTTAGCTCAGTTTCAATGGCAGCTTGCAAGTGACTCTCCTCTTCTGCTTCCTGATCAGAGAATCAGTCTGGTGTAATTTTTATGTAGCAGCCCCTGCAATGAGGACACATGCCTTGATTTGTCTGCTTAGTTCAGTGGCACAGTTTTCTTAACCCACTCCTCAGGGGTCATATGTTATAAACTAGACCAAGCGGAAGATAATAGGACAAAGTGGTCGTGATGCACTGTTACACACATAGGGTCATAGAAAGAGACCTGAGGAGGTCATTTAACCCACTGCACCACTGGGAGGAAGGATCAACTATGCCTAAACATTTATCTGAACTATTCTTAAAGGTAGCTAAGGATACGTCTTAACAGCCAGCTACTACCAATCCTTTCTAGTCCTTCATTGTCATCTGTGTAAGAATGATTTTGTTATGGTTATTAGGAGTCCGCAGGTACTTTTTGCATATTCTAATATTTTCAGAGGATTTCCCCTCAGCCTGCTCTTCTCTTAGTTATACAACCTACTTCCTTCAATTCTTCCTCACAGGCTATGTTTTCCTGCCCTCTGACATTAGAATCTTTCTCCTCTATACTTTCTCCATTTAGTCAACATCTTTCTCTAAACTGATCACACTATTCCAGCTGAAGCTTTACTAACACTGAATAATGTGGAAGGATTGCTTCAGATACCTCATTATGCCTCCCAGTATCGCATGTAGTTTTCTCATAACAACGTGATGTTACTGATTTATGCTCTGCTGTGACCCACCGTAACCCCTGTATCTCCTCCTGGTGAAGGTTTGTGTTTGTCCAGTTAATTATTCTTTCCTGTCTGCTGTGTCTTTGAAATCTCCTTTCTGTTTACTTTAGGCAATACCTCCAATTTGTTAGGATTGCTTTGAATACTGATTTGTATTTGCAGTCACTCCTGCTTAATACCATGTACAAATACAGTAATCATCCTCTCTATTCTATCTCCTCAGTCATCAGTGAAAATACGAAGGGCCTCAAATGATGTAATCTCCCATTTTGACAGCGTTTACTAGTAGCTACTCTGAGAGTAGTTGCTTGCTCACCTCTCAGAAGTTCCATCTAGACCATGTTTCCTGATTTTATTTGTGAGGACATCACTACAGAGACTATGTTAAGAGCATCGCTGTGACACCTATCAATCTCCAGAGCTACTGTGTGTTTATACCTGGATCTGGGTTCTTTGAGTTAAAATTGTCCTTCTTTTTGTGTGTACGATATATTGATTAGTGACTTTTTCTGAAATAAGAATGATAGCAAAAGTAATAAATTATTGTAATGGCATTGCTCTTTTTTTTTTTTTTTTTTTTTTTTTTTTTTTGTGAGGAAAGAAATAGCAGATGGATTTAGTTTATAGGTTAAGACTCTGTAATAGGTGTCTAACCTGCTATTACAATCCATGGGCATCTCGTCAGGACCATCAGTTCAATCTAGAAGCCTACTCAGCTCACTCAGAGGTAGAGACCAATGTCTAGTCGGGTGAGTTGACTCTAGACTTAGTTGTCTCTAATGGATCTCCACCAACTGCAGCAGGAAGTTAGACACAGGCCTGATTCTGGGTGCCATGATCCGTGAACCAAATCCTGCCTACTAAGGTCAATGTAACACACAGGACTGGTTAAACTGGCTGTATGAAAACTATTTAAGCAGTACTTACATATTACACTCCTTTAGCTGCGGTCTAGGTAGCATAAACATTTTTCTCATTCTTAGGGACATGGTTTAGTGGGGAACTTGGCAGTGTTAGGTTAATGGTTGGACCTGATGATCTTAAGTGTCTTTTAAGTGATCTTAAGTGATTCTGTAAAACTATAATATGCTGTATTTGGTATATTTTAGCCATGTTTTGGGACACAGTTTTAGACTGCAGGAGAAAACAGGTAAGGAGAGTGATATTTACAGTGCAAATAGGAGTAATGCTGCAACACTGGAATTTGTTATTACTAATCTCAGTAACTACTAACGGTAATGGCTAGTCACCTGTTATATGAAAGGGGTAGTGGGTCTTCCTAACCCTCACCTATGAGATCATCTTAAATTGCTAATGTTGCTTACATTTATAGTAATTGGGCTTCATCCTGTGAAAAAAACCCAAACCAACAGGGAGTCAGGGAGGAAAATACAGTAATAAGAATAGAATGAGAAGCATGTGCTGGCAACACTGTTAAAATTTACTTCTCTTACAATCTGATTTCCTTTTAAAACTTCTTATCACATAAGTGAGAGGGAGGTGTGGATACTGCTATGAGAGATCATAATTTGTGGTGCAGATGTAGCTTTGACTGATGAAGTTTTGTCTGAAAAAACAGTTCACTGAAAGATCTGGTATTTCAGAGATATTCACAACCATCAAAGTTTTTTTCTTGCACAGATAGAGAAAAAAAACCAGGAATTTGTGAGAATCAAGCTGAAATAAGCAAGCACTAAAGTAAGAAAGGAGAGTAGTTCTGCAGGCAGCAGAATTACAAAGCCAGAATTATAAAACCTAAATCTGGTTTGGATTTAGGCGTTATCTTGGCTTTCTTTTTCAAATGCCGCTTGCCCTTCTGGACTGTGCTTTATCTATGCTGTGGTTACAGACAATTCTTCCTTGGAGGCACCACTTTATGTCTCCTACATGTCACTGATTCTCAGTTGTAAAGACTTAAATACCAAAACATGCTCTTGAAAGGCCTTGGCTGCTAACCAAATACCTAAACTTTGCCTCCTCTTTGTTTGCCACTGCTGAATAAACCCATATGCTGTAAGAAAAACTCTCCTGGCTGAAGTTGTTGTAGATCAACTATATCAACTTTCTTTACTTCTTTGTCCCTGACCAAGTATCATGTCAATGTATATTAAGTGCAAGAAGAAGCAAGAGCTCATAGTCATGGTATTTCATGAAATTCATGAAAGAGTGTTAAAGTAACTGTTGCTAACACATGTCACCACTCAAGCTGCAGCATCAGGACAGGCCTTCTGCACACTTCTCCCAGAGTCCAGGCTCACTCTAAGCACCAAACATTTCAGTTCAGTCCTGAGACATCAAGCTAGGGACAGTTGTTATAAATCTAACCTTTCCATTCACTGCCAGGGCTTCAAGAGGGCATTTGGCACCTCCTGATCCCTCTTTGATGTCTATGCAAGATCCCACAGCTGGCAGCTGGACAACTTCAGTGTAAAGTTGCTTTTAAAAAGTTTGCTGCCCTATCTGCTCATCCCAGGAGGCCTGGAAGCATAAAAATATGGTGAAAAATATGTGGGTTATGTCAAATTCTTCTGTGCATATGGTGTGATATTACTGGCAGCTTCTAGTATAATAAGAAATGTAACGTGATTTTGCCTTTCTGTATTTTGCAGGTTTAGGGACCATTCCTGTCCCTTTCTGCTGTCTAGAGCTATCCCCTGGTGGTCTCCAGAACACCCAGATTCTTCAGCCTCCCAAGTTGACATAGGCCCTGCTTGTCACGCCTGGTATCATTTTTGCAGTGTGAAATGAAGACAGCTTTTACAAGCCTGGCTTTGTTAGATGGAATTGTTAGGCCTTTCATGTGACTTAATTGCAGTCCAGTGACTCAGGGTTTGCCTCTATCACAAAACTTTCTTCCACTTATTTCTGCCCATTCTTCAGCCTATCAGGTCTCACAGAAGAGATGGGAAGAACTGGGAATCACAAACTTTGCAGTAGATGCAAGCCTGACAAATTTCCCTTCCTGAGCACAAAACTTGCACCAAAGCCTGATTCTTCATGCTTTTCACTTCAGTTCTGCAATGGCGCTCCTCCCAATCACACAGGCTCAGCAGTGCTCTCTCCATCCCACAACCCAGCACAGCCTTCTGCAGCTGTGCAGCAAAATGGGTCAGATGCATCTGCTCTCTTGTGGTCCTGAGCCATATTATGTCTCACTCTGGAAGTGACCCTTTTAGACTGGGATGCGAGGTAGACCTGAAGGGATCTTGCCTGTCCATGTGGACCTACACAAAGAGTGTCTAATACTACACTCATTCTGCAGGGATGAGGGAGTTGGGTCCCTTTAGCTCGGAGAAGAGGAGACTGAGGGGTGACCTCACTAATGTTTATAAATATGTAAAGGGCAAGTGTGAGGAGGAGGGAGCCAGCCTCTTCTCAGTGACATCCAATGATAGGACAAGGGGCGATGGGTGCAAGCTGGAGCATAGGATGTTTGGATAGCAGAGCACTGGAGACATTCAAAACCCACCTGGATGTGTTCCTATGTGACCTAATCTAGGTGATCCTGCTCTGGCAGGGGGCTTGGACTAGATGATATTTTGAGGTCCCTTCCAACCCTTAACATTCTGTCATTCTGTGATTCTGTGATTATGTGAGGTGCACAAATATCCAGAACTGGTAACATAGCCTAGCTAAGGGTCCACCTTATGTCACATATGCACTAGTCAACACTGCGTACACAGGACAAAAGTCATCTTCAAGCAGCGTTCGAAAGAAACCATTTTTCAGCTTGTGAGAAACCTGACTATTAACCCGAGTCGTGAAAATCAGATGACTAGCTCTGCTTTTCTCGCTCTCTCCTTGAAGGGCTAGGCCAGGTCAGCTGTGTCCAGCAGGAGCTGCAGCAAAGAGTTCCCCAGGAGCGGCGGTACATGAGCTCCATCTAAAGGCTCAGCCTGAGAACCAGCTCTCTCCCAGGGAGAGAGGAGGGATCTTCAAGGTTTTCGTCATGCCTGAGCCTCATGCTGTGCTCCAGCTCCAGGGAAAAACTTAGGTTACTCAGCACGATGTAGGAGCAGTCAGACTGTAATGGCCTTTGCCTCTGTTGCAGCCAGGTGTGCTGCTGACCTAGCATCATTTTGGTTTTATCACCTTTTATTTTATTGTGTTCAGAATCATTCATGCAGTTATTTTGTCTGACAGCAATGGCACTGTGGAGTTTTAAAAATATTTATGACTATCTAAAAGTAGATTTCTGTGTGTCTCTGTATGTTTCTCTTTTATATCTCATTGAAAGACTGTAGTATAAGTCATTTCTCACAAAGCTATGATTATTCAAGTCAAGGCTAGAAACTATAGCTTTTCCTATCCTAGAGCAAATACAGTCTCACCCTCCCTATCTCTGTGTGTATGTGTTTGTGTGCGCACATACACATATACTTGTAACTCTCATTACAGTTTAAGGGGGAAAAAACCCCGCAAAATAGTTAGTAGTAAGTTTCCAACACAAGGTCACAAACAGACACAGTATTCTGGAGTTTATGGTGCCTGTAGATGAAAAGCCAGAATTAACACTTCATTCAATCTCTGAAACAGGAGGAAAGAGTCTCCAGTTATAGAAGAGGGTGATGCATATATTTTCACTGAGGCTGTTTCCAAATTGGAGAGTATAAAGGAAGAGAGGTGGACTACCAGCTCCTCATTGCTCAAGGCCTTAAAAGCAGCAGCAAATACAAACAAAAAAAACATCACAAGAGAAATTAGGAAGCACAGGAAGGTGTTCTGCCAGTCTAGGGATTCTCTTGCACTTCAAAGCGAATGAAATATGCGAGGCAGTAGTGACGCTAGTCCTTAAAGGGGTAATATTTGAACATATCCAGCTCATATAAAATTAGAACGGTTTTTAAGTCTGCACAGTCTTGCTGCAGCAAGTCACAGGTTTCTTCTTCCAACATCCAACTTGTTTGGACAAGTTCTATATCTGACAAGGAGGAGATGTGTCTGACATTAGCAGTGGGATCCCAACATCTTAATTGTTTCCATGTATTAGAGGTTCAGGGTGGGTGAGGAGGAGCAGGGCAGGTAAAAGGGATGGAGAAAACTAAATGAGCATTTTTGAATTTACCTCAGTTAAGGGCAGCTGACTTGTGAACATCTGATGCTGAGGACAGCCAATATCCTGAGCAGGTGATCACAGACCCTCCCCCTCTCTTCTCTCCTTGCCTCTCCCATCACCCGCAGGCAGCAGGCTTTGCAATGCTGGCCAGGGTTTGTTCTCACCGAAGTTACAGATTGCTCTCCTTCTGTATGAATGAAAATGTAATTAAGTCAATATTGAGCACATTTGAAAAATCCCACTCAGAATTCATTTAGTGTTTATTCAATTATGTATTAATTCTGGGATCTCTTTAGCTACAGAAAATCCCTTACTGTCATTTCATCAAAGTGTAGAAAATAGTGTCTGAGCTCCCCCAAGCATCCTGTGCTGCATTTCATCTTCTGATGTATTTTTCTCACAGTTACAGTCTGTAGAAAAAAAAGTGACATTTTAAAATATAATTTCTAAACACCATACAATTTTGTTAAAGTGCCAATAATCCCTTTGTCAATACTCTAAAGGAATCAGAACAAGAATTGGGAAGATCTGCAATTTAAAAAGTAAAAGACCCATGAAAAGCACAGATGCAAAGAGTAAATGTAAACATGCAGCTTCACATGGGATCACCCTGATCACTTTTACACAAGGAGCAGCAGAACTTTGTGTCGAGGTTATTTATTTGGCTCCAACAAGCAACCCCTGATGTGACCACAAAGAGCTATATTTGAGCAGTAAGCTGAGGGACTTAGGTGGATTTGAGTGCCTACTGTGATGTCTCCTTTCAGGAGAATGATGAGTGATTCAAGCCACCTGTGTGCTAAATTTTGTCCATGTTGCAAACAGTGGTGAAATAGCTCCTTTCTAGGAGCAGTGGAGAGGTTCTAGCAGGGGTCTTTGCTCTTCTCCAGCTACCAGGCTCTCAGGGAGTGGTAGAAGGCTGTGAGGCTGAAGAGACATGTCTGTGAAAAAGAACCTTGTTTTGTGCATGTACATACACATATACACAAGAATATAACAAAAAGATCAGGAATTATTACTTCTAATAGTAGCAAACTGCTCCTTCATAAAGCTGTGGGGCTGACTGCCCTAGTGAAAGTCTGACTTCTGGAAATGCATATTTATGTCATTTTCAAAGAGCAGAGCAGGAATTAAGCACATAATTTAAATCCTTGAATTACTTTCAATGCATTTGCAATATTATTTTTGTGAATTCTGCAAATTCAATTTCCAATACATCTACCTGGAGTATTTTTGGCCTCAGAATTTCAGACAGAAGTCTCTCTGACCAGCAGAATTTATTTGCTTATCCTACAGGCACTACCTGGGAAATTGCAACTGCATAAAATCATTTGACTTATAGAAAACTTAAGTCCAAAGAGGACCTTAATTTTTCTGCTAGTGCTGAGAGAGTGCTTACCTCACTGACTATACTGCATTTAGTGATGATTACTTTGGTGATTTTACCACCTCACATTTGCACAGCTCCCACAGGAAAACATGCTCACCTAAGACAGAGGAGACTGATTTGAGACATTCATCCACTTAAATAGTGGTTTGATTCTCATCTATTACAGAGCTGGAGATTGATGTTTTCAGGGGAGAGGACCTTCCACCTCTCGTCTGGAATATCAATGATTTTGCAGGCAGAACTAGACCTAACATGACAAAATCTCTAGTGCTTAGGATACAGAGCTGGGGGAGATGAATCCTGGCACACCACTTACTGCTGCTCCCTACATGAATCCTTTTCTGTACAGTGATTGTCTTCATTACACAATCTCAGTGCTAAGCTCCGTTAGTTTTGTATCTGGAAAGCCTCAAAAGAATGGCAAATTATGAAGTCTTGAGACCCCTGTAGAGCTTGAAATAGCAATTATGTTCAATTTTCATCTGAATGAAAACAGCTCTAACTGAGGATTTGCTTTTTAATTCTTCCTAGAAAAAAAGATCAGATTAATATATATAGATTACTTGGGAATGTGATTAACTGTTTTTAATATTTCGTTTTCATGGGAGCTACTGTTGGTTAGCATCTAAGGGAAGTGTTAATTCTGACTCAGACAAATAATAGATGCCTTTTTGTCTTTTCATACATGTATTTTTTTTTTTATTCTTAGACTGCTCCCGAATGGCAAAGCAAAACATTTTTAAAAGTACTTATTCACAGTAGTGAACTCTGATCTTTTGTATCTTGATGTATATAAAGCACCTAGAACCATTTTCAGTGCATTAGCTTGCTTACTAACTGTTTGCAAACTAGTGATTACCTGTCCTCTCTCTTTTGAACCACAGAAAAAGATTGTGACCCCTTGCTTGTAAAATAAAAGGGATCGACTCAGTATTTGGATTTCCAGCCAGCTTATTTGTATATGTGCAGCAGAGTAAATGTGGCTGGTTTGCTGCTTTCCAACACAGCCTGCTGCACTTCTCTAACAGTATCTGTCTCAATACATGTTGGCTATAATGTGATCTATCTTAAAATGTTGTCAGTCACTTTTTTTCTGGATATAATCTTTCTTTCTTTTTTCCAAAGGTCTTGTATTTTAAATAACTACAGAAACCCAAAGAAAGTACGACACACCCTTCCCCACCATTCCGTGCACTGACCTACTTAATGACATTCAAATTTTTTAAAAATATTAATAGCTCAAGTAAGAGGAAAAATTCCTTGCTAAGTAGAATAGTGTTTCATGGAGGGTTTAATCCTGTTTCAGGCAAATTTAGTAAGAAACCATTTTCTTTAAACAGGTAGGACTAAGTACTGAAAGAACTCTTACCCAAAGAAGGGAGCTCAGGGGCATCTCTTTTCTCACATTAAGTCCTAAGAACTAAGACTAGACACACAGAGCAGCATATTGTCACAAAAAATATTCTGGCTGCAAGCTGCACAATCCTGCCTGAATTTCAGGGCATCATTGTAGATCTGCAAGGACTTGGTGACTAGGTCTCAACAAAGGCTCACATGAAGGCCCAGCACAGGTTGTGGTGAGTCGTGGATGGAGCTTCACCTCTGCGTTACTGGCATGAGCGCTGTGATAGTAGCCATTGGGCCATTGGGAGACAGCCAGGCTCAGGATCTCTTGTTTGATAGAAGCTCTCCAAGCTCGGAGAGCAAAGTGAGGTGTAAGGAAAGTCAGTGGGAACATCTTCTTGAAAGCAGCAAGTTCTTCAGTTTAATGACTCATACAGCACTAGAACCAGCGAGCTGGTTTTGTATCTATGCAGCTTTAAGCACTTAATAGACCCACTAAAGCTGGGAGCAAAAAACCCTAAAATTTGCTAGGTCATGAGCTCTTTTATTCTGGCAAATCACAGGTTATTTTTGATAGGCAGAAAACGCAGTGGCACTATAAGGCTTTTCTTACGAGCAAAGGGTGCCAGCAAAGATCTAGTGTTTCCCTCTGGTCTCCATCAGTACAGCCAACCCAGAAGAAACAAAACACCAACACTACTGGGGTGGGTGACTTTCAAAAGTAAGCCAAGGTGGACTCAGAAATTTAATCAAGAGAAAAGAGGGCATAGAGTGGTGACAGTCAAAAGTCTGTGTCACATCTCATCTTGAGCAAACCACAGGATGATCATAGCTGAACCACCCTTGCTGTGAGGGAAGACGATTACTGAAAGGCGAGGCACAGTGAGGGGAAAAAGGGACCAAGACTTCTCATTGAGTCCAGTGAGAGGATGCTTTAGCAAAGAAAAAGCCCCACAACATTATCTGGAGCAACTAGACATTGCTTCCCCTCTTGTTCAATTTTAGAAGCATTTAACATGGTAGTCTGGCTTGACAAACAGAGCTTAAATATCCAGAGTGGTGTCAGGCTAAGAAATTAGGAAGATATTGCATCTTCAAACACCATTTAGATTCTTTCTAGCCACGAGCCATATCCTGTATTTTTCACCGGAAACATTGTTTTCTTTTGCTTCAATACGCCTCCTAAATTTTAACATGGATAGCACCTGTATGCTTCATTCATCTCCTAGTTGCCTAAAATACTAATATAAAGTGTCTCAAAATATGAATTTATGACTGATTTCAGGGCATTGGGGTTTGAAGAATAGTTCCTCCTTTTCTTAAATTTTAATATCAATATTGCCTGACAAAGCCAAAAGGAGAATTTGAAAGTTTGATTCATGATCTAATGTCCCGTTCTAGCTATTTACAAGTGTGTTTTGTTATGTCAATCATAATTTCTGCTATATTCCTTCCATGCATTTATTAACTCAACAGTTAAATTAGATAATGTTGAATTCACCTCAACATTTACGCCTGGCAACAGCCTTTGTGGTCACAAGGCGTTAATTTCATTAGAGGAACTGAGCAGAAGTGTACGGAATGTGGGGTATGAGAGGGAGAAAAAAAACTTCTGTTGAAATACGAGTATCTTCTGCGAGACTGATTTGAGCAATTATAGCTGTGGCACTGTGATAGAGAGAGGATGTGGAAATAAATACCAGCCAATCTCTTCTCTCACTATAAATATTCTCTTTTTTTCTAAATCAGCTCAGGTATGCTCTCTGCTCAAACTCCTCTCCTTCCTAGAGGACTGCATCAGGGCCACGCTGCCCTGCCACATCCTGTCCATCCAGCAGAGCTGCTTGCAGCCGTGCAGGAGCACCACAAATAGTCACCTGAATTTTGTTTCGCAGCCCCCCAGCATCCCATTTTGCACCAGCAAAGGAGGCCAGTGGCAACACGACCCAGGGGGAAGTGAGGTTGTATATAGAAGTCACCCTTCAAACATTCCCCATTCCTTAGATAACTGCATAGCATTGCTTGTGTGCAGAAGTCTCTATACCCACGCTTAGAGGTCATGCATATTTTGCACTATAGTTATATGGTTATCAAAGGTATTGCTGATGTTTCAGATAAGGACTGGAATTTTCTATATATAATTAACAGTAGGGGGTGGTGCTTTTTTGGATAATGGGATTTTTAGATGCTGGAGGTTGAAAGAGAGTGGAAAAGGGACATACGTATGGTCTTTCATATAAAGTGATCTGGTGATAATGCCTGGCTCACTCTCCTTTCACTCAACCTTTGATGTTCAGACCATGCATCAGATGTGAAAAGAATGACTGACAGCGCTGAAACAATGCATGGTGTCTAATGAGCTCACTGGGGCTCATCACTTCCAGTTTTGACATTTTAATCTGAGCCACTGAGCTTCAAACAGTTTGATTCACCCATTTGTTTGCCCACAGCTCTGTGTTACTATAAACTAACCATCTTCAAGTCATCTCCGGAAGACAGAGACAGTCCTTCCCATGTATTGCAGACCTCTCTAATTGGTGTCTGTGGGTGTACATGTTCCTTTCCGCTTTTCACTACTGACTGCCATCCTGCTACAGGATTTGATTTGCAAGGCCAGTATCTATCACCTACCTGCCATTGCATCCCATATATATTCACCATGAAGAGGCAGTGGCAAAGGAATTTGGATTTGTTCAAGCAGCCACAGTAACTCCTTCGTAGACCACAGGATGACTGCCTTCCATGGCAGACCTTGGCGATCCCTTGCAATGTCAGCATGCATCCTTGAGCTGCTGGATGTGGCATTTATTGCAGACTGGATGGTGCTGAACAGATGGACCAAATGCTGGGCTTAGACAGGACTTCCCTTCCTTACCATGGGGTCCTGCCAGACAGTGGGACCACTTCAGCCTGTCCCAGAGAATAACTGTGGTACTACACACACAGGTGCTACTGAGAGGTAGGAGGGGCACTGACTCTGAATCCTTACACATGAAAGATGCTCTTAACATCTTCATGATTCTATCAAAAAAAATGGCTTAGCCAGGTTTATGTGAACATCACAGGCATGTTGCTGACTGACTGGATATACTGTCTTAGGGAGATAAGAACTGTTATGTGAGATAAGAACTGTTATGTTGTTTCCTTCCAGTCACAAGAGGCTGAGTGAACCTTCCTAAAACCTCATGTTTAAAGGAGGAGCAACAGAGTTTCTCTG
This sequence comes from Baryphthengus martii, assembly GCA_013396935.1. NCBI lineage: Eukaryota > Metazoa > Chordata > Aves > Coraciiformes > Momotidae > Baryphthengus > Baryphthengus martii. The sequence continues at coordinate 7,933 of VWZK01000784.1, read as the reverse complement.
CAAATACCAAATAACATTCTGAAATTTGGGATCCGTTCTTATTTTGAGATCCTTTCACCCTATCAATCACTGCAATTCATTCAGCTCCTCTAGGCATTTCTTTCTGCAATTGACCTACAGGGGAAAGTAGCTCATGGCTGCACTTGATTCTTACAGAGAAGCGGTGACTACCTCTGCTCTGCAGGACCCTGCAGCTCTGATGCCCTGGCTGTGGGACAGCTTAACCTACAGGTGAGGTCTGGGCTTGCACTAAACCCACCACAGCCTCCTACAGCTGTGCCATTCCCCAAGCAGCTGCCAATCTGGTTGGTGAGTCTACCCGGACCCCAGGGAGAAGATAATTGGGTAAATAGAAACACAGCCTTTGTGGCAAAGTGGATAATGCTGGGACTCAGACTCTACCGTAAATTTCTCATGGGCACACCAGTGTGATTCCCTATGTTTGGGAATCATTAGCCTAAGAGCTATAGATGAAAGTCCTACGTCTTTCATTATTTTGGTGGCTCTGACTCTGTGCATTAACAGGTCTACACAAGTTAAGAAAAGACTACATTTAGTAGGTGTCATTTTAATCTTTGATTAGTTTTTAGCATTTCAATAACGGCTTTTGTGACAGATGTGATGTGTCACGTTTCCAGGCTTTTAGCGGGGAATAATGAGACTCACCACCTTTCACTTCTCAAGAGTCACTCAGTCACTGAACTCTGATGCTACACACTGCAAATAATCATTTCATCTGGCTAGGGCTGAGTAATCCCAGCACAACATTCCACATCCAGTTTGCTTTTTAATTATTTATTTGTAATTTCTGCTAAACCACGGTTAAAGTTATCCAGCACTTGGCTGCTAGATCAGTAACAGATAACCCTTGCCCACAAGAGAGTTTGTTTTGAAGGCCAATATAAGTAGGAGGCTGAGAATAAATTGATAGGTTAAGAGGTTGTATGTGGGAACTGATGCCCATTCTCTGTCCAAATGCCAACTTCCAGAGCGCAGCACTGTCATTCAGCTGACCTTCCTCTCTTTTCCCCTGCTGCCCTTGGCATAAAGTAGAAGTACATCTCTGGAGTCAGAGCTGAGCCTGAAAAAGAAGAAACTCACAAAAATATCCTTTCAGAAAAAAAAGAAAGGATTCTTAAAAACAAGTTCTCGTGCTTTCGCCTTTGTTGCAGCCCATGCTTCTGTACTGGCACCATCCAGGGCCCCAGGATATTTTACATTTCAGCTCTCAGACCAAATCCAGCCTGATAAGTCCTGTCCTCGCTGCAAACGTACACTGGGAGTGTCGGCCTCACCTTGGATTACTTCTTGGGAGCCTTCCCCAACAGTAACATCCCTGTTCCCTCTATACTGTGGCAGGTGTTTCCCTAGGAGTTGCACTCCTCGCAGTGGCAGGAGAGGATGTAGCGGTAGGTGGCAGTGAGTCTCATGCCCCCTGAACATCGCAACCGCATGGCCTTCAGCTTAGAGGTCTGGGGCCGACAGCAGTGGCAGGTGGAACGGAAAGGCTGCTTCAGGACTGTGCTGAAAGACACCATGGGCTCAGAGCGTGACATCTGGCTGCAGCGCCCTTCACAGCGAGCCAACAGCACCATCTGTGAAGGAAAAGAGACAGGTCAGAAAATGTGCCCCCTTGACTGTTAGCATGCAGCTAACACCAGCAATATGGACCTCCTTCCAGTGGTTGGTCTTTCTTCACTTATTGTATCTCTCCACCTTAGTGAGGGCACCCAGCCCCACACAGTGCATTGCCCCTGAGCAGTATTTGAGTGGAGGAGGTAACATAGGCAGGAGAAAAAGTAAGGCTTCTCCTGGAGTCCCAGGCACCAATAAGAACTATGGGGCCTGGTTTTCTGAAAGCTGACGTTGGGGCTTTGAACAATCATGTATGACCCCTTTAAGTACTGAAAGGCTGCAATAAGGTCTCCCTGGAGCCTTCTCATCTCCAGGCTGAACAACCCCAACTCTCTCAGCCTATCCTCACAGGGGAGGTCCTCCAGCCCCTTAATCATCTTCACAATCCTCCTCTGGACCCACGCAAGCAGGTCTATGTCTTTCTTACACTGGATATCCCAAAGCTGGATGCAGTACACCAGGTGGAGTCCCTTGAGAGCAGAGTAGAGGGTAAGAATCACCACCCTCTACCTGCTGGCCACACTTCTCTTGATACAACCCAGGATGCAACTGGCTTTCTGATCTGGCTCATACTCAGTTTTTCATCCACTAACACTCCAAGTCCTTCTCTTCAGGGCTACTCTCAATCTGCTTATTGCCCAGCCTATATCGATGCTTGGGATTGCCCTGACCCAGGTACAGGACCTTGCACTTGGCCTTGTTGAACTTCATGAGGTTGGCATGGGCCCACGTCTCCAGCCTGCCCAGGTCCCTCTGGATGGCATCCCTTCCCTCCAGTGTGTTGATCACACCACACAGCTTGATTTCATCAGCAAACTAACTGAGGGTGCACTTGATCCCGTTGGCCATGTCACCAACAAAGTTGTTAAATAGTGCTGGTCCCGATACCGATTCCTGGGAATACCACACTTCTAGGTGTGTATCAGTGTAAAATGCACTGCATAGCATAAGGCAGTGAAAATGTAAACAAGATGAACTTGTTGCCAAACATGACAGTTCTCTAGTGAGATTTTCCAAAAGCCGTGCAGGCTCCATGGAGTGGTTCTGAGTTCACCATCTGAGCTGTGACCATAACAAGGTAATTTGCACAATAGGAGACACTAAGGAAAGAAAGCCCATAAGAGCCACCTTCTCACCTTCCCAACAACCCCTTGTTGAACAGAGGAGACAGATAGTTTCCTAAGCTCTATAACATGGAAAGTGTCTTCTAAAGCTCAGGAAATGATGTGGTTAGAAACAGCTGTTGCCACCTTTATAACTGGTAAGTGTCAAACAAGTCTGAACAAACTCTTATACCTTAATGATGAATGAAATATTATGTCCATATCATCTAATTCTGCTTAATCAACACAAAATGTCCATATCATCTAATTCTGCTTAATCAACACAAATTTCAAAATCAAGTTATTGTATCATCCAAGCAAGGTCAAAATGTGACAGGTCAGAAAGTAGCCAGGGAAACAGTCATAAGCCTATCCTATAACCAAGGAAGAAAATTACATTTTAACCATGCTGCACATATCTCATGGTTTTTTCCAGACAATCTAAAAGGATAACTACAGATGTGACAGCAAATATTTTACAACATTAATCCTTTTTGAGCTTCTTTCACTACATAGGCCCAACTGGCTGCAAACCTCCAAGTCTTCCAAGCAAGTGTGTCAAATGTTTAATTTTCTCTTTAGTCAGTCATGAGAGAGAAAGAGAGATAATATTTCTGGTATCAAGTCAGAAATACCAGCACTGTCTGTGTCCGTGAGGAAGGCTCTGATCATCCATTGTATAGCACTTAAAAACTATTCTTCCAAGAGTACATGCATGCTAATTAGTTTGCTTGGAAACGTATTAAGATATTAATAACTACATTTCCAGTCAACACAGACAGATCACAAGGAAGATGTCTTAATGAGCTGATGATTTGAAGTTGGTATCATCTTGTTTCTTGGTTTAATTAAGAGATAGCTTCTTGTTACACTCTGACAAATTTGACATCCTTCATGATTTGTAGCAAAAATCTAGAGTCCTTTTCCTGTGATGTTGCTTATTGATAAGTAAATTTTGGTGTACTATTGAGCCATATCCCAGCTTTAGACATATCAACTCCTTAATACCAATGTCTTTAGTGTATACAAGAACAAGGAAAGGAACAGTCATTACAGTGGTAGCACCTCAGTACTGACAAAGATTCACTTTTTTCCCCTTTGTGAACGAAACTCAGTTCCCACAGTGAGAGGCAGGCAGCTGGTGAAGAGCCAAGCGGGTATCTAATCCTGTCTATAGTGCAAAAGAAAGTCAGCAGATTGGAACATTTAAAACAGTTACTTCCCTTCCCAGCATCTTGACAGCTCTTGTTAGATCTCCCACTTTGAGCAGTTCGCCAAACTCTCTGTCACAGGCTATTCCCAAGCATTTGGCTGAAGAGGATGGTGAAGAGCAATCCAATGGCAGCTGGCAACCTCTTGAAGGTTGCATAGATGGACAATTCGGTGGATAAAGAACTGTCTTGAGGGCTGCACCCAAAGAGTGGCTGTCAATGGGTCCATGTCCAAGTGGAGGCCAGTGACAAGTGGAGTCCCTCAAGGATCAGTGCTGGGACCGGTCTTGTTTAACATCTTCATCAGTGACATGGACAGTGGCATTGAGTGCACCCTCAGCAAGTTTGCCAATGACACCAAGCTGTGTGGGGCGGCTGACAAGCTGGAGGGAAGGAATGCCATCCAGAGCAACCTGGGCAGACTGGAGAGGTGGGCTCATGCCAACCTCATGAAGTTCAACAAGGCCAAGTGCAAGGTCCTGCACCTGGGTCGGGGCAATCCCAAGCATCGATATAGGCTGGGCAGTGACAGGCTTGAGAGCAGCCCTGGAGAAAAGGACTTGGGTGTACTGGTGGATGAGAAGCTCAACGTGAGCAGTCAGTGCATACTTGCAACCCAGAAAGCCAACCATATCCTAGGCTGCATCAAGAGGAGCGTGGCCAGCAGGTGGAGGGAGGTGAGTCTGCCCCTCTACTCCACTCTTGTGAGACCCTACCTGGAGTACTGTGTCCAGTTCTGGAGTCCCTATTACAAGAAAGATGTGGACATGCTGGAACATGTCCAGAGAAGGGCCACGAGGATGATCAGAGGGCTGGAGCACCTGTCCTATGAAGACAGACTGAGAGAGTTCAGGTTATTCAGCCTGGAGAAGCGAAGGCTCTGAGAAGACCTTATTGTGGCCTTCCAGTATCTTAAGGGGGACTACAAGAAAGCTGATGAGGGACTTTTTAGGATGTCGGGTAGTGATAGGACTAGAGGGAATGGATTAAAACTAGACATGGGTTGATTCAGATTGGACATTAGGAAAAAATTCTTCACCATGAGGGTGGTGAGGCACTGGAATAGCTTGCCCAGAGAGGTGGTGGAAGATGCATCCCTGGAAGCTTTTAAGGTCAGGCTGGATGGGGCTCTGAGCAATCTGACTTAGTGGGAGGTGTCCCTGCCCATGGCAGGGGCGTTGGAACTCAATGATCTTTAAGGTCTCTTCCAACTCTGACAATTCTATAATTCTATGATGGAACCAAACTTTAATCAGCAGTGTCAAAGAGGGATATGAAATGGCCACAGGTTGCTTTTAGGAAGTTTCAGATGACCCCCAGAGTCCCTTCCAACCAGCATTTCTATGATTTCAGCCCAAATAGGACAACACGCACTGCTGTATGGTGCAGGTGGGTTGGAGGTGAATGGTTGATACTTCTGGAGCTGGAACAGTTAGTCACTTCTGGTGCTGTTGCCCTAAAGACTTTTTCTGGCACATATCTGCTCCTGTATTGGCAGGCAGTTTCAGAAATGTCAGGAAAAAACCAAACCCCCAGTGAACAGCATTAAGGACTACAGAAGAGTGGCACCAGTGTAATTATAGAATAGAATTATCTGATATGCCAGTTTCTGTGTCTCAATACATTTCTTATGAACAACTAGCTTTCCAATACAAAACCAGTTAGCATTTCTTCAACGTGAAACTGCATTTATAACTGCTTGGCAAGCCTTTTCTTTAAAAACATGTTTTATTCTGTGGAGACTCTCATTTTAATCTCAGATTTTGCTGGCTACTTAATTTTTCATAAAAGTGTGGTCAATATTCATATCATGTAAAGTTACAGTGTTGTTTTTAGGCCCCCTTCCCCATTTTTGGATGACAGCGTACGTTTTTACAAATGCCATAACACCATGGGTATCAAGCCAAACTTGCAGGATAAAAAAAAATAAAAATTCCCATTTCCTATTTTGATAGGTTTCTGAACTTCTGGGCTAACCTGAACTCCTCAGCAAAATTTAACTTCCTCCCCCTCATAAATCCAGAACAGCACCAGTGGATTTTTGGCAGGTGTGCAAATGAGCTGGAAATAGCACGTACTTTAAAAGCTTTGCTTTGCCATTTAATCAATCACACCAGCTGCTTGATTGTATCGTATACTATAGGACAATAGAGATTATCGCCTAAATAATTAGTAATGCTATGATGGCACAGCACAGTAATACAGTGGGTGTATATATAGTAGAGACGTGTGGGTATTTTATAATCTGATACGAGCGCCTCTTGACTGCCCTGGTCCCTCACACATGTGAGCTTGTCTGTGTCACCTTGTGATGCTTGATCCAGAAGCACAGCATGCTGCAGCGTGGGAACCACGGCACTCTTGCCTGTCTGAGCAGCTAGGGGAGAATAAGTTTTTGTACTTAAAGTCAGCAGTCTTACAAGTATCTGGAAGTCCACAATAGCGGCAACCTGAATCTGAGGCATCAGACTGTGATCATTCTAGCTGTATTCTGGAAATTCAGACGTGAACTGTTTTGTTATTAATGGTGTTTGTCATTCTCTTTTCTGCACTCTTCACAACAAGCTGAAGCCCAAAAGCAGATGGGATGAGATGCATGAGAACAGACTTTCACACAGTATCCGTGGCCTGGATACAAGGAGACATTAACGAAAATCTCCTGAGCTAGCTCATGAGTAAATGTCTTCAAACATTTGCTAAATCTTTCTTCATCTGGTCTGTGTCTCTCTGGGCTCGAGTCTTCAGTTGCAAAGCTGCCAGTGATAGCACACTTCTGGTACATCTGGTGGAAGCACTTGTGACAGCCAGTACTGTGATTTAGGAGGCTCCAGTTGCAGCAGCGAGGTGATCCAGCACATCGGTGAAGATCAGTGGATCTCTGTGACAGAGGCCAGGCAGAATCCAATATGGTCAGGAAAAGCAATACTTTGTAAGCTGATAAAAACATTTCCTTGAAGTCAAAGGAAAACACTGTTTCTAGGGAACCTTTTCCATCCCTCTTTTGTGTCTCAAGGTCACAAGCAAGAGGTATTTTAATCATTAAATTACGTTGAGTGGATGTTTCCAAATGTAACAAAACTACGTCCCGTGTGGGTACCATTGGCAGCCTCCACAGAGAAGCACAATGGACATAATCTTTTTTTAACCAAGACGGGCAGCAAACTTAATATGTCTAGCAATTTTTGAAGCTTTTTAAAATTTTGTAATTCTATGCTGCACCAAAAGGGAAAACATACAGAGTGAAAAGGGATATCTTGGTGGAACCAATATATCACACCGAAAAAGGGCAGTGTCTGCTTGACATCAATTGTCAGTCCAAGTTTCACAATGGAAACTTGGTGGGAAAAAAGGCACCACAATTCCCACAGTTATTCCTGCAGAACCTTCCTTTTTTTGACTTGTTTATATTCTATCACAATATATATAGGAACACACATTGCATCTAATTTTCATTAGCAAGTCTAATATTGATCTATGTTTATATGCTAGATCCAGAACAGAAGCCATATGTCTACCAGGATGATTCAGATTCCCGAGACCTTAAAAATAAGAACTTGATGTAACAAACAAGGAGAAGTTTTCTAGGAAATGTCAGAATTATTTTGCTTTATATGGAAACTGGTTTAATTTTTCACTTCATGAGGAAGTCTGTACAACTTGCAGTATTGTTAAAAAAACTGTTCTTGAAACCATTAGGGAATTTGGAAAGCCAAGAGATATGGTAATATTTTCAAACATGATTTCCATGAAAGGCTTGATTTTAAAAAGTCACTGACATTTTTGTAGTCAGAGTTACAAATGTTTATGTCAACAGCTTTTTTCTGAAAGCTGAGTTTTGAAATAATATGGTTTTCATTACAATGCATTCTATGTTCTCGTTTCCATCAGACCCATTCCTAAAGGTGTGATTGTTTTTGTGTCATTAGAGATGAAAAGAAATTGAGATGTTGTTGATTTTCCTTCTTTCCTTCCTGCCTTCCTGCC
>VWZK01000783.1:15802-26262 GCA_013396935.1 Baryphthengus martii | reverse complement strand
GTGCATTCTGGTATGTATGGAGAACCTCCACAGAGTATGGTGTTGGAGCTCATAAAACACATGAAATTTCATCTAAGGTCAAATACTCAGAATATACACTGCTGAGTGCTAAAAACATATCCAGGTGTTGACCTTTCTTCTGGAAACCCTGCTAGCATCAGAGCTGGTATGGGTCTGCTGTGGGAGAAAAGGAGGAGAGTCATGGAGACCACATGTCAGGGTCCATGCTCTTTAACCTCTGCTGGGTCCAGCTGTTCTTTGGATGCTGTTCTGCAGCACGGATCTGGGAGTAGCAAGGGGATAGTGACTGAGTGAAAGTTTTATGCTCTCCTACTCTTCTATCAAACTGGGAAAAAGCCCAATCCTGCTACCTTGTCATTTCACACTGGTGCAGGCAAGCAGGTTTCCATCCTCGTAGTGCGCAGGTTGTTACACTGCAGACAAAGCAGACAAAGCCTGGCTGCTCAGGCTGTGCCAGTGCCAAGGTGTGTGCCTCAGCTATGCCCTTGTGAAATCATTGTGGATAGCTGGAAGACACAAGGCATTATTAATGTGATTCAGGTCTCAATTTCCAGCTAAGTTCTGTACTCTTTATGTCCAATCTCATTTATAAAATGATACCACTTTCTAGAAACTCAATTTTAAAGCAAAAGTAGGAAATGGAGGAGTTGTAGAATTCATACTTCAATGCTTGTATAGGAACAGAGAGCCCTTTACTTTGGGGAAGAGGACTGGTGGGAAATTAGGTGATTAGAGACCTTTGTAGGAAAGATGCTGACACAATAAACATTGTGTATTTGCTTTTTGTATTCAGCTGTTAATGGTTATGGGTTTGTTCTTAATTTTTGGACACAGGACCTGTGAAGGGCGAAACATCCGGTACAGGACGTGCAGCAATGTGGTAAGTGAAGTTCTGCTTTGATATTATACAAATCATCACATATGACAGTTGTGGCCATATTACATGAAATAATTTGATAATGTCACAGTTAGAGAATTGTAGTTATCTAAACTGCTTTCATACCACAGGACCACAGGCACAACTTCATAAGTTTCTTGAAGAGGTGGAGAGACCATGGCATAGCAGGGCACTACAACTGTTTGGAAGGTATTGCAGTCACAGCTTTTTCACATAGAGTGCCACTGAAACTTCTCAGTTGCTCTTTACAACTCCCCTGGCATAGTCAAGATTATTCATGTTCTCATTACTGTTGATACTCAGTGGGCAGTCTGTCAGAGCTGGAGGATTAAGCTGTTAAGGATTGAAGGCAAGTTAATAAGAGATAAGTAATTCTGTTCACATGTGCCTTCCCAGCATTGACATTCTCTTTCCTGTCTTAGAAAAGCAGTTTTAGTCTGCACCAGTGTTTTGGCTTTTCCAAAGGTTGGTTTGTTTTTTTCTTTATTGTATGATGAATATAGTTTTCAATACAATAAAACAAGAAACTTCAAATTCTGTACTCACTAAAGCGAAAGTATATTTTCACCGGTGAAAATGGAAATAAAGGCTTTCATATGGAAAGTTTTATTGGGTGCCAAGAATAGTAAAAGCTCTCATATTACATGGAGTAATGTCAGTTTTAGCATTAAAGATGGAAAATGAAATCAAATGTGCAGTGGGTAAGCTTTCTCTTGCCTGATAGGGACATATTCAGAAGCCTTTCAGTAGGTGCACTGCCTAAAAAACTTTGAAGGTTCAAGTCTAAAAAGTTAACACATTCCCTCATATTTAGCTTTTATTTTCTTCAATAGACCACAGTTCATAATGAAAGAAACTTCTTCTATCTGAGCTGTAGTCTCCTATGCAGTAAGATTTCTCATTCTTTTTCCTCTGAAATTTGTTCTGGGTGTATCCTCTGGGTTCCTGAAATCTCTCACTGGCCTAAACATCTGCTTCACTGTCTGACAACAACTAAAGTAGTCAATAAATAGGTCTGCTGGCTGATTAACAGTCCAATTTCTGTCTCTGAGACACTTAACGCTATTCCAGAAATTTGGAGGTAATGGAAAGGTTCATTTGTACCAGCCAAGTTGCATGCTGTAACTCTGTAGAATATGACACAATGAGAAAAAAAAAGGGAGAGAGATACTGTTAAAGGCTAATTGGACTACAGTTAGGCCCATCAGTTTTGTTTTGGTATGCGAATGCATGCACACTGTGACAGTCCCCTTCTGATCTGCTCTTGTGTATGCTAAGAGCAGTGAGGCAAACTAGCATCCTGGTCTGCTGCCATTAGCTATTCCTGGCTCACCCTGATGACAGGCTAGAGTTTTATCTATATTACAACCATTATTTTTGAATCAATAAGCTTAACTTTTCAAGATAAGCAACATTTTTTTGAATATTATTTTTGCTTTAGATTCTGTTTAGGAAATGTACACCTGAACAGTTTTCCTTCAAAATAAAACTTTGCATAGTTTTGTCAGGCAATTACTTTACATATCTTGTGTTTGGCAATACTGGCTCCAAACTTTCCAACATAGCAGTAAGGCATGCAGCTGCTGAACTCACTTAGTTACTTATTACCAAATTATCCAAACTGAAACTGTCAAAGTCCTTTACTAAGCTGAAAGTGGTGACAGTTTTGCCACTGACTTATGAAGACCCAGGACTGCATTTATGATTTTATACCCCTCTTTTTTTGGGAGAGAGAGAGCTAGGAATGAAGTGTGCAACATTGGTATTTTTCTTAATAAAAGGGTTAAATGAGTTTTCATTTGTTTGGTTTTGGTAAACCTGCAAAACTAGCAATGAATCAAACCATTCTCAAGCTTCTGACTACATCATACTTTGACCAGGGCTTCCAAATATGGCTTTATGTCACAATGAAAGTACTTGTCTGTATTCATTTTGCAGACATTTGATTTCAGGAAAAAGTATTGTCTAGCACTCAAAATACTTGAGTGCTTGATTCAGCTGTTATGCTCTTCCACTTACCATCTTTACTAATCTGAGATACTGTGCACCAGTATTCACATTAGTCATTAAAAGAGCACTTCCACCATGATCAGCATCAGAACTTGCAGCAGGATTCTGCCACAGCCATGGCTGCCCTCAGCCCTGAGGCTAGGTAGCACGTTGAAACACTTTGTGCAGCACCAGTAGAAACCTAAAGCAGTTTGGGAACCCAAGACATGCATCTGCACTGAAATCCATTCTGTTAATGAATTGTATAGCTGTACCACTGAATTGTCTTTTTATGAATAGTATAAAAAATAAAACATATACTTTCTCTTTAATGAAGTCTGCCCTCTTTGTCTCCAAAATCCAAGCATACTTTTATACAAATTGGAAACAGTTGGAAACAGTTGGAAACAATTCATTAACTCTGTGGCTGATTGTGGACCTTCTTCACTGGAAAACAGGCACAATATTGTGTGTATTTTTTTTAACTCAGACTTGACCTTTTAAGATTTCTTCCACCAAGACACTGATCAGGAGGACAGAACTTCCAGGCTGAATGAGACCTACATTTTCATCTGTTAGGTGACAGTCTGTTGCTCAAAAGGAAAGTTAGAGCAACTTCCCCCATTCCATTCCTGCAAAGGAAGCTAGCTATCAGCATTGTGGAAAATTCCCTTCTGATTCTTGTGGAAATCAGTGAGTCCTGAAGTACTAGTGCTCATTACCATTAGATGGTGCATAACTTGAGGACATATTATTTTTCATAAAATAACCAGTCTGTTTATTTTCTGCAAACTGTCTTTTTGTGAACAGACATATTCCTGTTTATACGACTGTCTTTTTACAGAAAACAATGGGTAGTCACATACACTAAAAGTAAACTCTTTATTTCAAAGATGAAATTGGAGAATGGGAAGAATACTTCATGGAGTCCTGCAATGAACACATTTTCATAGAAACTATCACTTGCAAGATTTTGCTACAGCTGTTTTTAAGTCATCCTAAAATTAAATTACAAGGGAAAAAAAAAAAAAAAAAGAGTTAAAGAGAGACAAGGGGAGAGAGTACCATATCTATATATTTAGTGATCTGTATTATTCTAGGGATGCTGAACCACCCGTATAGTAGAGACTATAAGACAGATTGATACTGTTGTCTATAAAGCTTCTGAGCAATCCTTAAAAGAAAAATCCAGACCAGTATATTCACCACTTGCATTGCCTGGTGTTGATCAGAAGCTGGAAAGATTATGGGTATGAAGCCACATGTGTAAATAGTAAAAGAAGGAATGAGGGAATCTGAAGATGATTTAGGGCTGAATTGCATCTCTTTTTTCTTCTTACTATTCATATTGACTCCAAGAATGTTTCCAGCCATTTTATAATATAATCATGGGAGGGAGAGAAGTAGGCATTTGTTTTTCTTTAGAATATTATTCTGAATGCAATGAACACATGTTTTTATATTTGGCTGGGTTGTCATGCTAAACATTATGCAAAATAAACAAAAAAATTTCCATACTGCAATTAAGATTTTTTTTTACTAGGTTGTTTGTTTGTTTTTCAAGCTAGTAGACTCTGTGTTCCCTCTTCTAGGTACATTCTTAGTTGCCAGGTTCTCTTCAGCTCCTTTACAAGGCTATCATGCCATCTCATTTTCCTTTCTCTTTGTCAGCCCTTCTGCTGCTGTTCTGACTTTTGCTTTCTCTTCCCACATTTACATGAAAATCTATCTGAGAGATTTTTGTTGGAATATGTACTGTCTTCATGCCTTCTCTCTTAATTCTCTCCAATTATCAAAACTCTTTTTGTGATTGAAAACATTTTTATTTTCTTTCATATTTTTTGTATTTCATATTTTTATTGCACTGCTTTCTGAAGCAGAGCAGAAAAAAAAAATTATCCATGAGACTGGCACTTCATTCCCAAAGGACATTGCTTTTCATATTTAATTGCTTATACCTGCCAGCATGATAATGAACACTACATATAAAGTTGCTCCTGAGATGTTGCTGTTTGACATGAAAATGGACAATCCTGGAAGCTGCACAATGTTACTAGCTCTTTTGACAAGGTTTAGAGCAGTTGTGTTAATCCTGAGATAAAATTTGTAGATGGTAGATCCCATTAATCAAACCAACAAAACTTGTAAACACCACCTGCAATTCTTTTTTATCCATATTTCACTTTCTGCACTTGGCTGATGCACAAACTACAATGACATCCCCCACTTTTTGGCTTGTGTTCAGACACGCTTCTTCCATCTCTGTTTCTTATCAGCTCATGCTGCATTTTGTACACACCACCACCAATATTGCCCATATTATTTCTGACAAAATGGCACTATCTTCTTTCCTCGTACCAAAGCTTAGCTTGTTGGAAAGTTTCAAACAGATTTACATATCAGTGCATAATTCTCAGAAACACTGGCACTATGTATATGAGAAGCATTGTCACAAGGTACAATTTTTCTCAGAGCAACAAAAATTATGAGCAGGATTTAATTTTTCTACACTCTGGTGGCTAGAAATATCAAATCTAGTTTTTTTGCAATAAAGTCTCCCCGTTTGCATTTTGTGGTAAAATAAAAATAAATTTAAAAATCAAAACAAACCAAGAAAGTATAAGCACAACATATATCTCCTTACAAACAGCAGATTTACTTTATGTCAGTTCACTTTTTAAGTGGAAATTCTTCCAAACTCAAATCATTTGTTGTGACTATAGTCTGTTCTTCAAAATGCTGGATTTTAATAACTACCATCTTATTCCTGGATATGTGTATTTTATAACCTCAGCATGTCATGTAGGAATTATTTCTTCGTACCTGGAAACAAGTGTGTTTAGTGTGTTGCTAATAGTAGCAGCTTTGACTTCTGGACTTGCTATCTTCTCAATATGAAGATTTGTGACTTTTTCACTATTAAAAAATAAAACAAAAAAATCCACAAACCATTGCTGCCATTCTACATAAATGCATTAAGAATCTTTGTAGACCAAACAACCTGGATCACTTCCATGACAGTGACATTTCAGGATTCTGTTCAGGACTCTTCAAGACTGGATATTTCATAAATTTAAATTCAGTACTTCCGGTAATAGTGACTTTTACTTTAATATCTCTTTTTGATCTGCCAATGTGGCACTCATGGTGCTTTTAGGAAAGTGTACTCTAATGTTATGTACTTGGATTACTTTATGACTGAAATATTTGGAAGTTATTCAAAACAGAACATGAGTTACTGTAGGTAATTTAAACACTTTAATATTTAAAAGGTATGAACAAACAAAATTTTTTAAATGGCAAGAAAAGATGCACATTGAGTTATTTGAAAAAAATACGAACATCTTAAAAATACATATTTTTTTTTTGTCAAAAATTGATTTGATATGTTTTTCTACTGACAAGCATTTGTAGAGGTTTAGATTTACCCTTCACTGACTGTGTTAGCCCTCATCTCCGCTCCAGGTTTATTTAATACAGAGTAGAAGCATCTGCTGATATTCCTCCATTTACTTTGTTCATATGATTTCTCTTATACGTCTCTCTGTCAGATATTACAGTGTCTTGGGGCTGTCAGAGGAAGCTCTAGTATGAGGGCCTCTTGATCTAAGTAGCTAAGCATGATCCTAACTTATTTAGGAGTTCACAGGAGCACAGTAGTGAAAAATATGGCTTCAAGAAACTTAAGCCAAGCAGGACACTCGACAAGGCTTTGAGGCTGAGCAGAGTTTTCATTAAATCCTTAGATCGCCTCATTCTCTGTATTTTTATCTAAAGTTCTTATTTAGTCTCGAGCAAGCCCCTGCTTGAGGACCTCAGGATTTTGTCTCAGTAGGGAAACCGATGCAGCTGAAAAGCTGTGCATACTTCATGGAACTGGTTCAATAAGCTGCTCTGTCAGATGCTGCACAGAGTAGTCCAATTGTTAGTAATTTTTTGCACAGAGGAAAAGCTCCAGGTATAGTAAATCATTCTTGGCCTCTGCAAATACACAAGCACATATATTGTAAACTGTTTTAAGGTTCCTTGACTGTTTCCACCTATTGCAGCAAGATACCATCTTCCACATTTCACCCGCTAAGTAAACTTTTAAAAGCCTGACCCTCTTTTGTCCCATGAAATCTGATCTACTTATCACATTCAAGGGACATCTGGGTTTCATCTTACCTTTTCCACTGTTTTGTTGATTAATAGAAATTGTTTTGAATGGGATTCAGACATGGCAAAACTCCATGGATCTTATGAATTACAATAGGGTCAAACAGGAGGTCAAGATAAAAAAAAAAAATTGGATGTGACGAAAAGAATGAAGCTAGTATTAGGTGCCTAAGAGGTGAAGATGAAACTCCTGTGTTTATTTTAAAACAGATTTCATACATCAAAGAGTTTTCTGATCATCTTTAAAATTATATATATTTTCATTGCAGTGGAGGAAATCCTGACCTGATAGGATAAATGGAGATTATGGGTATCCAACACAGGCTTCAGTGTTTCAGAAATATCTCATGAGCCTTCACAAGCTAAAGGTCATGAAACAGCCATCTAGTACTCACAGACTTAGGGGACAAACAGTTGTTTCTCATTCACCGGAAGTTTTCTTCCCTAAAAAGTCTTAATGAATAGAAAGCTTGAAGATAAATGGACTTAGATGAGACTATATTGGTTCTTTCTGATTCTTCAAGGAGTGCAATGGCAGCAGTTCCTCATGTCTGCAGGGGCCCACAAATAGTTTCCAGAAGAAAATAAAACCCGTAAGATTTGAATATGGCACCAAAGCTGGAGTAACATGAAGCAGGACTGCGGAGCTTTTACAGCCAGGTACCTGTGCTGCCACATGCTCCAAGCCAAACACAGGCCATGCAGATGTGATTAGAAAAATACTTCACAGAACTACATAACCCATGTGAGGATACGCTACCTTGGGTTTGCTGCTACGCTGACTTGGCCCGTGATTTCTGAATGTCTCAAAGCATGGGCACACCCTTCTTTGTCAATCTATTGTTCAGATTGGCAAACTACATACTGATAGATAGCTTCCAGGTTCAGATCCTTACATAGAGTAAAACATAACTTCACTCAGGCCACTGAAGCAGTGCTAGATAGCAGCTGTAGAGGATCCCTTTCCACCAAGCCCCCATGCACATACCAAAATCAGACTGCTTTTTTAAAAAGAGGAAAAGACTGTGTGGAGTCAGAGTCTATAATTTCTCCTGTCCAGGAGCAGAAATGAAGCCCAGGAAGACTGTCTCAAAACACTAAATGCTCTTATCTATCTAAAGCATGCAGAGTGTTTAGAAGAAAATAGGAGTTTACCACTTGAACAAATATGCAACAAAACACAGACTTTGCCGGATCTGTTCTTTCAACAATTACAATACTCATTTATAGGCAGTAAGCTTATATCTGTCTTTCATTATATGACTGCACAAAGCCCAGCACAAAAAGGCTGTGATCCTCGCTGATGTATTATACGAACAATAAAAAGCAACTTAAAAAAGAAAAAAATAAACCGTGGACAAGAGATTAATAATCAGTGCCAAATTCTGTACAGATTCTACTTTTCCAGTTTCTCAATGACCTGTGTCTAATATTTGGACCACTACTTTTCCTAACACTGTTTTGTTACAAAAAAAAACATGACACAGGTTATGCAAGGTGCAAATAAATGTGATTTCTTAACTAGAAGAAAAGTTCCCCAGTAAGAAAAAGGAGTCTTCAAGGCCTTCAGATAGATTTAGGAATCAAGATTTCAGTAGGAAAAAAGCAGTGGACTGGACTGTGAGCTTTTTTCATATCTGTGTGCCAAGATAAGTATGCATGTCTGCATTTCTGGCTGCTTGAACATATCCTTTGAACGGCTTCAAGTTTCACATGAAAACTTTTTTAAACACAAGCTCTACTATTTAAATCCATTGTTTTATTTTGATCATGATATCAAAGACTGGAAGTATTTCTCATCAGTCCTGGTCACCTGCTGTGTCCTCAGAGCCTGATATGTTGACTGTACATTTTTTGTTTTAATTTAAAAATAAAATCCAATACAGCAAACATAGAATTGAATACTGTACAAAGCAGGATTATGAACTCTGTATGTCGTGTGCTTTATTGAGCCTTTCTGTCTTTGTAAAAATAAAGCTATTGTAAGCCAGGAACTGTTGAAGGTAAAGCCAAGCTTGAACCAAGCAAGAGAGTTGGCTTGGATCTCTGCAACAAGCCTAAGCCAAGCCAACAGATCTGACTGTATTCATTTATGAGCAGAAAAATTCAGAGAAGTGTATGCACCAGAAGATTTTGTGGCAGGAAATAAAGCCACAGTGTTCCTCTTTGCCTGTCTCTATTTGAAAATAGAGCTAAACCAGATCTTGGGTCAAGCTGTAACTGTCTTGTTCATCCTTTGTTTAAAAGCAGAACATAAAGACTACTTTCTGCCTATAGAGGAATAATGAATTTCCCGCATATTTTTGTACTCTCTTCACTCTGTGCTGCTGTTCAAATTTTGTCTTGTGTCAGCAGTCTGCTCAAATCACAAAAAGGGTCTGATTGCCTCTAAGTTTTTCTGGAGATTTAAAAATCAACTGAAATATTTCCAACATTTGACTTTTTTCCCTAATCTTCTGTAGCATATGAATAGAAAAACTGTCTGCTGTCTAAATCCTCCAGCACTACAATTCCAGTTGCAAGCTTGGACTTTGAACCTCCACTTTTGAAATCTTGATTATTGCTATTTGATACATATTTTTCTAGAGTAAGATTTAGCTCAAATTCTTTTTTCCTCTTATGCCTTAATCCATTTAACCTTTTGTAGCAGGAACACTGTTGCCTTGTACTTAGACATCACAACTTTTGACTATAGCTTGATCCATTACTTCTGTGCTGCATCACACTGAAACATAAAGCAAATTAACTGAAAATCTGCTCTCATGGTTCAAAGGAAATTAGCTGAAGAGCTCTTGCTTAAGGCCATAGCTTGTATATGTGCATAGTTCACTATAATAAAAGTTTGGAATGGTATGATCCGATGTTCTTCAACATTTAAAAAAAATGGGTATAACCACATCGCCACTACACAGTGAATGTGAGGCCAGATTGATTATCCCAGGTTTGAGCCAAGGGACAAATTTATAGCCAATATTCTGCCAAATTGCTTCAAGAGGAGATTTGAAAGCTTAATTTTTAAGGTATGTTTTGTTTTAGACCTCAATACGAAACAATGATCATTTAATGTTGTAAATTGTCATGCAGTCCCCATGCCATTTGTATTGAAAGCTGCAATAGTCTGTCCTATTTAAATGATGCAGAAAAGCATTAGTGAATGAAGGTGTAGAAAAATGTCTGAGAAACAGAGGTGCTTACTTAACCTCAGAAATGATATTTTGCCTCAATAGCAGCTGTACTTTCCTAGCTGGGAGGATACAAAGTCTGTGAATAAGGCTGTAATTAATGATAACTGAAATTCTGTAGGAGGAAGCAGTTTGGGGACAAACAGAAAATACAGGCATCTTGTTATGTGGTTGTGATTGACATTGACATTTATGATTCTGTATTAAAAAAA
>VWZK01000783.1:0-15791 GCA_013396935.1 Baryphthengus martii | reverse complement strand
ATTTTGAATAAAAAAAAAAAAAAAAAAAAAAAGTTAAAAAAAGTCCTTAAACAAAGCAGTCATTTCACCTGGTATTTGACCAGATATCATTGAGGAATAGATTTCCTTAAAGCAGCAAAATGGAGGATTATGGGACCTTAATAATCTGAGGCAGCCATACTGCCAACATTTGTTTTTATCTCACAGTTGTCATGATGTTTAATGTTTTTCCTAAGGCTTATCTCCTTCATTCTCGTAAGTATGTGAGAAATTCTGTTTACTTCTGGAAAATCCAATAAATCTCTATCTTATGTGATTGCTTGCAAAGGAAAACTCGAAATATCATTCTTCAAGGATCAAAAACTGGAAAGAATCAATTTTTGTTTTGCCTGAAGCCTCATGGTTTTAAAGCTCTTCCTATTCTCTTGAGAACTTAACTCATAGTTTTCAGTGCTAAATGATGGCAAGAAGGTAAATGTGGGTAAGAAAAGCCACACGTTGTCTTCAAGTAGTATGAGTGGTCTTTGTTTTTTATGTCAGGTGTACAGGGCTCAGAGTAGGGTTTTTATTTGTCACAAACCTCCTGAAGGATTAATAACAGGGACTTTTAAAGGTCTTCTCAGTAAAATAGTAGTAAATCACTAATTATGCGAGTTAAGAAGTCTTAGAATAAAGAAATGCAAATACATACTACATTTTTTCTGACTTTTGTTGCCCTACTAAGTGCTTTATGTCACTGAGGAAAAGAAAAAAAAAGCTAGTTAAAAGAAAGCTAGTGAGGAGAGTTTAAATAAACAAACAATTAAGTCATGTAGTTCTTTTTTCTTTCTCTTCCAACAAAGGAAAATTTGGCTGGAAGAGAGTGGCCATAAACACACACTTCACCACATATGTGGACAAGTGGAAAGAAATTCAGCAGGAGCATTTCAGGGCTGTGGTTAAGACACACACAGTGCATTTGTTATGTCCCTAGCATATTTACACATGTTCTTGATATTCTTTCAATACTTCGGCAGAAAGAAGAACAAAAGGTATAAATATCCAGTTGAATTATGTGTAGCTGTAGTTATTTCAATTAGTCTTCTTTGTCTAAACAGAAAAACTCTCTACATCTGGCAGCTGTGGAGCACAGCTGGCTACATAATACTGTGACTGGCTGTCCTAAATAGACCTGCTGATGTTTTCCTCATTCTCTTCTGCAGGACTGCCCACCAGAAGCAGGCGATTTTCGTGCCCAACAATGCTCTGCTCACAACGACGTCAAATACCAGGGACAATTTTATGAGTGGCTTCCTGTCTCAAATGACCCTGACAACCCGTGCTCGCTGAAATGCCAGGCCAGAGGAGCAGCTCTGGTTGTGGAGCTGGCACCAAAGGTTCTGGATGGAACCCGGTGCTACACTGAATCCCTGGACATGTGCATCAGTGGCTTGTGCCAAGTAAGGAGAGAAGCTCTACCCTAATCACTTTCCTCATGACTCCTCCCCTCAGAATTCTCTCACATGCTCACTCTCTTTCCTCCTCCATACTTATACCATTTTAGGATCTTCATTTTAATAAGCCATTTTCTTTCTCTTAAATTGCCTTCTACCTTTTTTGAAAGAAGTGTAAAAATTCAAAGATTATTTTCTAAACTTTATGCTGTTTTTTTTAATGTTTTTTTTTGTGTTCTCAATTTATGTACTGTTTTGTATAGTTAGGGGATTTTTTTATGTTCTTAATTTATTAACTCTTTTGTATAGTTAGCTGCAGTAGGAGATCTCATTTGGAAGCACCATAAGTAAATAATGTTTTATCCTTTAATTTCGATATATTCAGGTTTTCCAAGTTGATGAAATTACATTATTGTTGAGAATTATTGCTCCTTTTAAGTCACAAACTACATAACAGTAGATGAGGTACTACACTGGGAAATCTGTCATTGATTTGCTACACGACTAAGCAAACTGCTACATCTCCCTGTGCCTCAGCTTCCCTCTTTGTTAAAAATGAGATATGGGAACTTTTTGATGCTTCACTTAACCGTTCATGGAGACCTACTGTTCATTCATACACTTTATTTGCATTCTAATTTGGTTTTGTATTACCTTTGTGCTTTTACTTACATATTGCTACTTTTTTGAACCTGTATACATTGGACTTCAGTCTCCTGAACTACATGTAGGCTTCAGGCTGATGGAGGGGAGGACATTTGTGCCACCTCTGTTAAGTACTGAACTCTGTTATGTACTGAACACACCTGAATCTCAAAAATAATTAAGTCTAGACTCGTGTTTCGGTGCCTATCCTCTTTCAAATTTATGTAGACTTGATGTGTTCTTGGCTTTCTAGTGTATTTTCAGCCACTTCATGTGCCCCTTTGGAAGCTTTCCTCCCTAATTTCTTTCTCTTTGATTTTCTGTTCTGAGCCAGAAGCAGCCCTGCAGTAAATGAAACTGGGTAGGCAGTCACTGGGCTAATCTAATTTGCGATCTGAAGAAGGCAATCATCTAGACCTCTTGACCTCACTTGAGTGCACAAGTTTCTCAAGATTCCAGACTGCTGAATGAGACAGACTAATTTCAGTCTTCTTTTGTGATTTTTAATCTTTTAAAAACTTAATAGGAGGCACAGGATTCTGGATAGGAAAATGATTGAAAGTATTATGTCTATAGTGGCCTGGAAATAAGGAGCAATGCATTCAGGCTCTGTGTCACTCTGTTTTGTATTTTGGTCCAAATATGAAGCATACCTTCCGGAGAAAAACTTTCTCTTGGGCACAGAGCACCTAAGCATCAACTACTAATACAAATTCATTTGCATTCTCATGATACTTCTTACTCCTGGAAGGCTGAACGTAGTTGCACTATTACAACTCTGAAGACTGACATTGTTTCTTAAATGTCTCTGTGGCTAAGGTAAGTATCTTGAAAATAGGCAAGTACACTAGCATTGGTGTCTCTGAGGAATTTTAGTTAAACTAACCATTTCCTTGTATATACTAGAACGGTAGAATGATTTTTAGAGCATAAACACAATCACTGTATGTTTTCCATAGTCTTCAGCATCCAGTTCCTTCGTCAGCATTTTCCATATACTTTATAATTACTGCACCATTTTGAGGATGGCCCATAAAAAAAATAAAATATAAATGTTCCCAGTACGTTTCTCACAGAGAATAATGTTTATTTTGAGGGGGTGTCAAATTTAAAGTAACTCAAAATATTCTTGTCACAATGCATCCCACCTCACCAATCATGTCTTTAGTCTGCATTAGAAAGGTTATAACTAGATTTGCCCTAATTTTATGTTTTAGGACAGCAGCTGCTTTACTATCCATTACAGCAATAGCTAATACTACCTAAGCAGTCCAGAAAGGTAAACAATATGAAATTTGACAGAATTAATGGTAAATTTCTTTAAAGCAATATTCTTCCACGGTCTCTATAAAGGGTTTTTTAAAAGAATGGGAAACTAGTATGGAAGAACAAAGTGGAGCATTCTTGATCTATGATATTTATATGAATAAGCTTTCTTCTGTAAGCATAACGAATGCATGGAAATTTCAGAGAAGACGAAATATGGTCTTAAAAGGCTTCCTGCTGTTATTCACAAGCAGAGAAGGACTTGTGGGTAATGTGATGGTTGGAGGCCGTTTTGGGCATAGCGATCATGCAATGATAGATTTTTCAGTTCTTAGGGAAGCAGAACTGCCACCTTGGACTTCTGGATGGCAGCCTTTGACCTGTTTAGGAGACTAATTGACAGAGTCCCTTGGGAAGAAGTCCCAAAAGACAAAGGAATCCAGGAAGGCTGGACATTTTTCAAGAGGAAAATTTTTAAGGCTCTGGAGCAGGCTGTCCTGGTATGTTGTAAAATGAGCCAGTGGGGAAGATGACCAGCGTGGCTGAACAGAGAGCTTTGGCTGGAACTCAGGATGAAAATAAAAGTATATTGTCTATGACAGAAGGGGAAAGGCCACTCAGGAAGCCTACAAAGATTCCATGAGGTTACGCAGAGAGGAAATTAGAAAGGCCAATGCCCAGCTAAAACTTAAGCTAGTTACTGTCATAAAAGACAGTAGAATATGTTTCTGTAAATACACTGACAGTGAAATGAGGGCTAAAGAGGATCTCTAGCCTCTGTTGAATACAGGGGGAAATATAGTGACCAAGGATGAGGAAAAATCTGAGGTACCGAATACCTTCTTTGCCTCAGTCTTTGATAGTTACACCTGTTATCCTCTGGGTGTCCAGGTCCCTGAGCTGGAAGACAGGGATGAGGAGCAAAATGAAGCTCCATAATCAAAGAGGAAATCATCAGGACCTACCATAACACTTAAGACACACACTAGTCTTAAGACACACACTAGTCTGTGGGGCTGCATGGGATCCATCTAAGGGTAGTGAGCTGGATCTAACACTGGAAGAAGTGCTCAACAAGCCACTTTCCGTCATTTATCAGCAGTCCTGCCTAACTGGAGAGGTTACAGTTGACTGGAGGTTAGCAAATGTGACGTTTGTTTAGAAGAAGAGCCAGAAGGAGGACCCAGGGAACTACATGCCTGTCACTCTGACCTGGGTGCCAGGGAAGGTTATGGAGCAGGTCATCTTGAGTGCCATCATGTGGTACATTCATGACAAATAGGTGCAGTCAGCGTGGTTTTGTGAAAGGCAGGTCCTGCTTGACTAATCCGATCTCCTTCTAGAACAAGTTGACTCAGTGGATAAAGGAAAGGCTATGGACTTTAGTAAAGCCTTCGAATGTCTCCTTCTCTGGAGACATTCAAGACCCGCCTGGACACCTTCCTGTGTGATGTCATTTAGGTTCCTGCTCTGGCAGGGGGATTGGACTTGATGATCCTTTGAGGTCCCTTCCAATCCCTAACATTCTGTGATTCTGTGATTCTGTGACACCATTTTGCACAGCACTATTCTGGAGAAACTAGCTGCTCATGGCTTGCATGGTTGTTTACTCCACTGGATTAAAACTGACTGGATGACTAGGCCCGAAGAATGGTGCTGAATGAAGTTAAATCTGGCTGGCAGCCACAAATGGTGTTCCTCAGGGCTTAGTCCTGGAACCTGTTCTGTTTAATATCTTTATCAATGATCAGGAATGTTAATATGCTTGGAGGTAAGGAATCTCTACAGAGGGATGTGAGCAGACTGGATCAGTGGGCACAGGACACTGGTAAAAGCTTCAACAAGGTCAGGTGATGAGTCCTGAACTTGGGTTGAAGCAATCCCCTGAAATACTATAGGCTTGGGGACTAGTGGCTGGAAAGCTGCCCAGTGAAAATGGGCCTGGTGGTATTGGTTGACAGCTAGATGAACATGAGCCAGCAGTGTGCCCAGGTAGACAAGAAGGTCAACAGCATCTTGGCTTGTATCAGAAACAGTATGGCCAGCAGGACTAGAGAAAGTGACGATCCCCCTCTACTTGACACTGGTGAATCCACATGTCAAATACTGTGTCTGTTTTGGGCCCCTCACTAAAAGGAAGGACATTGGGATTCTGGAGCACATCCAAAGAAGGGCAGTGAAGCTGGTGAAAGGTCTAGAGAACAAGTCTTAGGAGGAGCAGCTGAGAGAACTGAGGTTGCTTAGCCTGGAGAAAAGGAGGCCGAGGGGAGACATTATTGTTCTCAACAATTACCTGGAAGGAGGCTGTAGTGAGGTGGGTGTTGGTCTGGTCTCCCAGCTAACAAGCGATAGGACAAGAGGAAATGGCTTTAAATTGCACCAGGGGAGATTTAGATTGTATATTAGGAAGTATTTTTTTCCCTAGCACTTTTACTAACCTCCTTCTTGTTCTCCAGTTTCCTTGCCAAAATAAAAAAATCTTGGATTTCTCTGTTTCTGATGAAGGGGAAATCTTGCATTTTTATTTTTTGCTTTTTCTATTTTCCTTATCCCTTTCACTTGTTCTTCCTGTTATCATAGTCTTCATATCTGGTTCTCTCTCAATTTAATTTTTGTCTTCTGCTTGTGTGAATTCCATGAATGTTTCTTTTGTTAATTCTGGCAAGCAAGAATGACAGTCTTTGCTTTCTCAGATGAGTGATCAAGGATTATCCAAGGCTCGTTCTATCTCCAATACTATTGGCAGAATCTGCATGTTACTGTATAGTACCAGATCAAGATTTTTTTTTAAATTAACTATTATGGTTTTTATTAAATATATGGCCAGAGAGTAAGATGCTGTGCAGTGTTTCCAAGAAGCGAGGCCCATTAATATCACAGCAAAATCCTCCTTAGCTGATGTCAAATGAGTATTGCTTCCCTGAAGTCACATTCATGGATGCGATGCTTGCAGTCTGGGCAGTGTCTTTCACTTATACAGGTGGAACAGCTCTCCTCTTCTGCTATCCTGTCCTCCCCAGACCAGGAATCCCACCTTCACAGGAACCTGGAAAATGAAAACACAACAGTTTTCCTGTCCACACAGAATCTCTTCCTGCCCTCCATTCTCATAGGCATTTACTCTTTTAACATACTTTTCTTTTTTACGAAGTTTGTAATTTGGGGTGTTGCTTTAAGAGTTTCAGCCACAACACAAGACAATAGGAATCCTTCTCTGTGAAAAATAATGACAGCCTCTACAAAGCTTACATCATTTTTGCAGTGAAAGGTTAGAAATACTAAACTGAAAATGCTTATAACCACAATACTCCCTTTTACCTAACTGCTGAGAGGGTATAACTATCTAACGATTCCCATCAAAGGCAAAAGGTGTAGCCACTCTGAAAGATAATTTTAATTTTATTGTAGGAACCTGAAAAAAAGAATGATGCTTCAATTGATAGCAAAATGTAGTTGAATAGTGCTGATTAAAGAGTCAAAAACATTTTTATTAGCCAAAGAAATTGATGAGGTTTGTGTCTGGGATGTGTTAAACACTTCTTATACATACAGGTGTATAAGACCTATTGACTTCTCTAAATTTATCCAAAGAATCAAGATCTACTTTTACTTTCTGTTATTCCAACATAGAATCATAGAATCACAGAATGGTTTGGGTTGGACGGGACCTTGAAGATCATCTAGTTCCAACACACCTGTCATAGACAGGTACACTTTCCATTAGATCAGGTTGCTCAAAGCCACATCCAGCCTGGTCCTGAACAAATCCAGTGTTGGGGCACCTACAATCTCCCTGGGCAACCTGTTCCAGTGCCTCACCACCCTCAGAGTAAAGAACTCCTTCCTGATTTCTAATCCGAATCTACCCTCTTCCAGTTTAAAGCCATTACTCCTTGTCATATTACTAAAAGCTCTTGTGAAAAGTACCTCCTTAGCTTTCTTGTAAGTCCCCTTCAGATACTGGAAGGCCACAGTAAGGTGTCCTGGAGCCTTCTCTTCTGCAGGCTGAACAACCCCAACTTTCTCAGCTTGTCCTCATAGGAGAGGTGCTCCAGCCCTCTGATCACCTTTGTGGTCCTCCTCTGGACCAACTCCAACAGATCCACATCCCTCTTACGATGAGGGCTCCAGAGCTGCATGCAGTACTCCAGATGTGGTCTCACAAGAGCAGAGTAGAGGGGCAGAATCAAACACCCTTGATTCTGGATAAACCTGGAGTATTTTTATAGCAGTCTCAGACTGTCCTGCTGTGGAAAAATCGACTCTGATCCTAACTGTATGAGTATTGCTACGACTACTATTACTACTACTATTACTACTACTACTACTACTACTACTACTACTACTACTACTACTACTACTATTGTTGTTAGTTTTATTAAGATCATGAAATTATTTCATATATATGGTGGAATAATAGAATTAGTCCCATTACAACAGTAATAGCAGGATTAGATCCAGTGATAAAAAAGCTGGGCATTTCTAAGAAGGATTTAAGTAAGTTTGTTCCTACAAAAAGATTGTTTGTGCTTGGAAAAAAAAGCACTTTTGTTTCCTCTCCCCAAACTGTCCATCTTTCTCCATTACATTCTTTGAATTTTACAGTTTGTTAGTTAGAGCTGCATCCTCGAAATGCTTATCTTAATGTCTATTATTTATGAGTGTATTAAATTGCTCTTTATAGATCTAGTACCAAATACTACTAGAGGTACTTTTCAACTTTTCTGATTTATTGATTCCTAAGACATTTTTCCTGCTGAACTGCATACTGAATTCAAGTCAGCTGATAACAGACTTCATTTCCCTATTTAACTTTCACAGACAGTGAAAACTATCTGTAACAAAAGCGGTCAGTCTATGAACCCTGGTATATTATGAACATAGGCTAAAAACTATCCTTTTTAAAAAACATCAGAAAAAAGTGATTTAATAAAATTTGATGGCTTGCTATGACTTGCTTATTTTTGAAGTTAGTATTGCAATGGAACTGTAGCCAGCAAAACTCAGTTGAATTTCCAAAGTTACTGTTCATCTCAAACTGAGGCAGTGAATGCACTGTTAAGACTATTTGGTCATAAGCATATTGAGGATAGTTTCCTACAGCTTCTTCACAAATAAAACATATTTGTTTCAAATGTTAGCATTAAGTACTTACTATTTTGATGTTACTTATTTGCTGTTATAAATCTGTGATAGGTGAAGAAATTGATTGTGAATTGAGATTCATCAATTCTAAAAAAACTTTTAATGTAAAGGAAGAATTATCTTCTAGATGCTCATAGTTTGCTTTGTTCAGTAGAGTTTGAAGATTTGATAGGTGAGATAATAGCATATAAATAGAAAGTGTGATAATTGGGAACTGCTGCCATTATACAGAGGGTTCAAACTTACACACCTGATCTTTTCCAATTTTTTTTTCTGCAATAAAGATGTATTTTGTTAAATAGTTTTTCCCACTGTATAGTTACCAAATTATTATGTTCTATATGTATTTTAATGGCTATACACGTACATGTGTGTGCTTCTAATTTGTTTCATCAAAGGCAGACACTACACTGGCTGGTACAAATGTCAGAAGAGTGGAAAAACCTGCTCTCCTTTAAATAGATGACTATGTCATATTGACTGTCTATCATGACTCCAGGATGGACAGTTTCTCTTTCTCGCTTCTATCTACAAAGTGGTGTTGCACCGATCTTTTCCTTTTCCCAGCACAGCACAAAACACAGAGCTAATCAGGGTAATAGTATCCCTAAACAGTGTACTGTGTGTTTGGTGTGTGTGTGTTTGAGCTCATTAGCACAGTAAACCCGCTTGATAAAGGTAAAACACAGATTTTAAAGAACATTTATTAGGTGGTCAGCTCAGCAGGCTCTTGAAGGCTCATGAAACTGCCTTAGGTCCTGACTGTCTCTGTGGGATGAGCCTGGGGCACTGCTGCAGAAATTGGCACCTGGGCCCATGACCTTTCCTGATCATTCCTTAGGTTGGGACCTGATTTCTTTGCAGTTGATCCTTCAGTCAACTCCAGTTTTGAGGAAGTAGAAGGCCAGGTTTCTTTCCCACCCTGTCTGAAGCCCTGGAAGAAAACTGACACTGTTTTTCCACCCTGCAACACTTATTTTAATATTAGAGATTATTCTCATCCATACTTGCTACTGGTAACACCAGCTATTGTGTGCTTTTTTTGGACAAGATCTTATGTTTCTGCACTTTAATTTGTCACATTATCTAACTACGAAAACTTTGAGAGACAATAATTTTCAGAAAGAGAGTTTTACCTCTGTTGCTTCTTTACATTCACCCAAGAGGACCGATAACTGCCTGTCATTTGTCTGTTTTATGGCAGAGAAATGAATGGCCTTTGTTCCATTAACAAACAGGCATAATTTGCGTTTCTACCAGTGTGTATTTATTTTTAGAGGTATTCAGTCCCCCAAGACAGCTTCCATTAATCATCCTTCTCTTCTACCAAGGCTACGACAGAAGTCAGATTATAAGAAAGGACAGCATTGGGGGGGGGGGGAAGAGTTTAGGTATTTACATGTTGCGGGGATTTCAGTCAGCTGTGGTTCAATTATTTTGTCTAATACTCTCCATCCTCATCTACTTCATGTTCTGTGGGTAGCAAATCTTAATTTTGTTTTGTTGTTGATGAGTATCATTGTTCTGTGATGAAAGAAGTAATTTCTCCTCCAACATGACATCTTTCCAGCACACATAAAGGAATGGGGTGGAGAACTTAATGACTCATAAGTGTAACTGTGTCTCCGTTTAAAGCTCTGGGCAAACCCTACAGAACAGGATTCCTATCAGTTCTCTGTTCCCCTCCCCCTTCCCTCCCAAGGGAGTATGCAAAGGGAAAATGAGGAAGGAAGTGCCTCACACAAAATTGGAAGACTATGAACAAAATTTAATAGGTAACAGAGACAAACACGGAAAAGGAAATATTAAAGGAAGAGGGATATACAAGCATATACAAAACCAGCTCTCAGATGAGGATGGATTGTGCAGAGCATGTGGAGCCAGGCCTGGCTGCGCTGAGATGCAATCCCAGCAGCACCACAGCCCAAGTGAGAAAAAAAAAGACAGTGAAACCCAAAGTTCCTGTCCTTTTATAGAGTGTGGCAGGGAAGGGGAGGGAACACCAGTTGCCCTCTCACCCCTCAGGGTCCTAGAGTTACCAGGTGTTTGTCCGCCCCCTCACTTTGTTAACTCTTAAACCTCAACAAATAACCAAATGCTTACATTGATATCATCATGCCAGCTGACAACTTTATTGTGGCAGAGAGTGGCAAGAAAATGAGGATATGCTTATTGTGTGAAAGAATGTGCATTTGCATTATTAGAATTCCGCTTCTGTGCCCTGAGCTATCAGTTTTCCGCTTTAGAGTTTGGCACCACTGCACACACACTTTGTTCTAGTCTTTCAGAAGAAAAAATATCTTCTCTTACTCCCAAGCAGACAAACTGTCTAATGTGGGTATGTCTTTGAGCAGCAGCACACAGAGACCTTCCTTGCTGTGGCAGAAGCACATTGTAATTTGGGGACTTTGCAAAAAGAAGAAATTCAGAAGAGCAGTCTGGAGACTCCTAAGAGTTCTGTTACAGTTGGAACGCAGAAATTTCACTCAATAGTCAATGAGGCTATTAAGTTGGTATTCTTTATCATTGCACTGGGTGCATAGGGGATTGCTCTGCCAAATATGTACACCAGGGACTAAAACTTGTTTGCTTTTATGGACACAAAACATGCATATTCATTACATTCCCAGAAACTCATTAGAATATTCAGTAGATAGTTTACATATCGTCCCACCTCCCCGCACATGGGCTGTGTAATGCTTTGGTGGTCGCTGGGTCCCCTCTGGTGGTCATTGGATGAAGGCTGATAGTCTTCCTCACGAAGGCCTGAAGTCTTCCTCACCAGTAAACTTTCGACCCTTACTGAGTAAAACAGCTTGAAGTAGTCCAATTTGGGCAAAATTGGTCTTCGTTATCTTCAAGACCATTCTGCTCATTATGGTCTACCATTTTTTTTTGTTACAAGGCAGCTGGGCCTTAGGGAGGAGGAAGTTAAAAGGAAGGGAGTGAAGCTAAAGGAAGGGGTGCAATTGAGAGGAGGTGAAGTCATCTATCACAGTTACCAGGAAGTCATGTATTTCTATGTATTTCCTTAGCACGCCTTAAAACCTGAGATGTGTAGAGTGACACAGAGGGTTTACTGTTGTGTGGAGATGGTAGGATGTCCCCTATTGCAGGGCAGTTTTGAGAGTTCCCACCAAAACAGATGTGTGGTTCTCACTAAGACTATGGCAAAGTTTCCAGTTCCTGTGAAGATCCAGGAGAGGTTAGCTGTAGGCATTTTAGCTAATTTCCTCTATTAGCCAATGTCTTCTCATAAAGCCTGCATGCACTACTCTTAAACACTGAGCATCAGATTGGAATACCACATAGACTAAACAGTTTCAGCAGTGACTTGGCGACACGCAGTCCCCACAGTTATTTGAACTGTGAGTGAAGTGTAGTCCTGGATAACACAAATTACATGACTGCCTGAAACACTCAAAAGTCTGTGCTAGCATTCTTGGTAGCAAAGCACTGCGGCTGGATCCCCATTGAATTAGCCAACAGAAGACCAGATCCTGCCAACAAAAGGAGCTTGTCTGAGAGAAGAAGTTTTTTCATATAGGAAGATTCCGTCTAATGAAATTTGCATGTAAGGATAGGAGTTGCCTTTTTCCCATATCTAAGATTTTAATGCCTGTATATATCCTTATTTAGAAGTTATAACTCTTAAATTGATTTAATTGCTTCTTTTTTAAATCAAGGATGGTTTCAGAATGAGGTTATGTTTATTCTTTTCTCTGAGGGAAAGCTGAGAAATAGGGATTACTCCTGAATTCCTTCTGCTTCTGGGTGTTTGCTCTTTGCTTGTAGAACTTCGGCGGAACCACTCATCCACAATGTATTGTCTCTGCTGGTCAAGTAAGGCTCCATGAGGGTCTTGGTAATAGCAGAGAACCCTGGCTTGCTGGAAATGCTGAGCTGATGTGAAAGATACCAAGTAGGATCTGCAAGTCGGTTCCGTGGATCAGTGGTAGATAAAGCAACAAGAAACAACAAATCACTGAGCTGGCCAGCCACATGCCTAGCATGTTGGAAGGTGGATTTCAAGTCACTCCAGTAATTATTTTCAACAATTTGGCTACTGCTGAGTGACTGAAGTTTGTTTACACTGCCTGAACAGTTGTAAATTGTGTTTGGCTCAAGTGCCAAGCGAGTACATTGATTGCACATGTCACTGGGCCTGCTGTTACCAGCATAGTTAACAAATTGCTTTGCCATTGTGAAAATCGTATTACAGTCTTCAATTACAGTTGCTGATTGTGGTGTGCTTGCACATAAATTCTTGGGCACATAGGAGGATCCTGCCTGGTGCTTGGTGCTGCACGAGACTGCATGTCACAGGATAAAGTCAACAGACTGTGCCAGAAAAATACCAAGGCTGAAAATTGTCATCATTAGGTCTCAGTGAACTGAAGGGCAGATACCACTTCAGCAGGGATTGTGAGTTCCAGTACCACAGACACAAGTCCAGTTCCAGTTTGCTGTACAGTCTGAATCTTGGTCTCTCCTTAAAAGAGTACAACAGCTTTTCATCCTGATTGTAAAACAGGATTTTGGACCCAGTTGAAACAGTGGCTCTGATCCAAAACTTTCTTCAGCTGGGCAATGACAATCAACACAAGTCCCACATTGAGGCCCACATTAGTATCCATGTGAAGGGCAACTTTATTTTTCTCAGATTCACAGAACTTCTTGTATTCGAACTGCAGACATGCCCTCTGAAAAATAGGGATTTATTTACAATTGGCTACCTTTGCAAACTTGCTTTCTTACATTATTTCCTGCTCAGTGTTTCTAAATACTGAATAGAAATTATTATGAAAACTCCTTACTTCAGGGTATTTCCAGGCTGGCAGGGCTGAAGCAGAACCTGTCATTGCTGGTCCAGTTTTATTTCTGGAAAAATCTGCTAAACTGAGCCAGAGTTCAAGTCCACAAGGGGAACACATACACACAAAACATTTGTGCATGCAGTCAGTGAGTTAGTTCCAACTCCTCTTCTGGGCCTTTCAGCCTGATGCCTTTAAACTATAGGAACTGTTGCTCTACTACCTTGATGACCATCTTTTTTTCTTGCAGTGAAAGTATCTCTCAGACAGGAATATCCCTATTTTTCTGTTTTGCCAAATGACAGTGGAGTAGAAGTGGGATTGGGGGTTGGGGACTGAGGGAGAATCAAACTCAGCATGAAATATGGGACTTCAGCCTAAAATGTAATGTGGAACCTTTAGCCCTGAGCAGAACTTTGGTATCTTATGCCAGAAAACAACATAGGCTTGTCCAGCTAGAGATTAGCTGTTATTATTCTGGCTTTTTGTTGCTAACTTTTTTAGGCTAAACCCATAAGTAGAATAAAAAATCAACTCACTTTAGAGGTGGTAACGAGCTGGGCAGGTAGTTGGTACTCACCTGTGATTTCCCCGCTCTGGTACTCCATGGTTTACATCTTCCATATATTGAGAGACTTCCAGAGCTCTGCACGATCTGCCTTTACTACTGCAAGGGCAGTTAACCACAATAGCAGTGAGCTACATAGGAATGCCTACACAAGAACTTCATCCAAAGGCTATTGAACTTGTAAGTACATTTTCTTCATTTTAATGGGGTTTGGATTAGATTGTCAAGGAACTTAATGGGGCTGTTTCTGACATTTTATGCAGTAACAATCTGTAATTCAAGTCTCTGATCGCACTTCAACAATTTGAAAGTCAAAAGATTTCAGTGCGTGAAGTCTGTGATTCAGTACCCTGCTTTAAGGAGAGGAAACTTAACATATAGTAGCAATGAGTATGAAAATTGCTTACTTAGAACATTTCCAGGCACAACTTGTTGCAGTAACCAATTTTTGTTCTTGGTGGGGCCTTCCTTCCCAATCCTGTAAGGACTGAAGAAGAGTTCATCTCCCTAAACTACTCAGGATACATTAAGATGAAGACTAGAATGCATTGGAAAGGGAAGTTGCCATCCCACAGAAAATCCAGAATTTTAACATTGGTTCTAGTTTCAAACCAAGATGAGGAGTTGATATTTCAACGTTTTTCAGATAATTAAATATTCCTCACACCTCTGATTCAAAAATGTCAGTATTTTGTTTTGAATTGTGCCCACCAAACTGAGCTGCAGGTTAGAGGTGCAATATCCCTATTCACTCCTTTGCCTGCCACACTGATTGAGCAGGTTCTTCTCTGGTGCTTATTTTCCTAATGAGGCCTCAACCAGCCCTAGTCAGATAAGCACGCCCAGAGGTCAGTGTCTCAACAGGCTTTTCTATCTCTGCAGTGTAAGTGGTAGCTGGGTCTCTCCCAGTGTGTTGCATCTTTGGCAGCCTTGATAGCAACACGTCCAAAACCTTCCTTCTGTGTTTTATTCATGTTATGGGTGGATACTGAAAGAAACAATTCTGCCTTCCTATTCCTTGCTCTCTGCAGATTTCTGGGGGGATGATGGTGTTATTTTCATCCATACCAATGAGTTCTCTGGAGCCTTGACAGAGAATGAAAATAATGTGATGGAAATGACATGTTCTCAACTCAACCAAACCTATGTTTCTTCTGCTTATAGAGATAAAAGTTATTATTCTCATGAATTGTGTATTTTTTTTCTGGAAGACTTTAATGTTTTCTTGCCTGGTCTTCTGCTTTTCTGAGAGTTCAGCTTGTATAATGTTTTCATGCAAGAGGTGTTAAAAACTAATAGAAGAGATGGGGAGTAGTGTTTTTCATTTTAAAGCATCGACTCCATTGTAAACACTACCAACCCTTTTACTCAATGTAAAGATGGAAAAGATGGAAGAAGGATTTCTCAGGGTGGTGGGGTGGGTAGAGAGAAAAGCTGTGAACTTGAGAACATTTTTAATTTCAGCCATTAGTTAATCACACATAAGGGTTTTTAATGAAAATGTCATACATATTGCCAGAGCTCTGGGTATCTATTAAAACAGATAATCTAACAGAGCAAGTCAAAAAGCTCTGCAGAAACCTTGGGGAGAAACAGAAAATATATTTCATCAAAATTTCTAATAG
The DNA here is from genome assembly GCA_013396935.1 of Baryphthengus martii. NCBI lineage: Eukaryota > Metazoa > Chordata > Aves > Coraciiformes > Momotidae > Baryphthengus > Baryphthengus martii. The sequence continues at coordinate 316 of VWZK01000783.1, read as the reverse complement.
CACAAAATTATCTGAGAAGCTATTAAGTACAGGAAGATTAAAACACATTTTGTAAATACCACATAAATTTTGGTGTTCACAAGAGGTCTCATACTTCCATGTAAAATGTAGCATCTCAGCAAAAGAATTATTTTTATGCTATACGCTGTCAATGACTTTCCATCTCCAAAAAAGCAACGAATCTCGATAGAAATTCCTTTCACACCTGAGATTTTCCTGGCTGTTGTGGTTTAAGAGTTAACAACTTGAGGAGGGACAGACACCTGGTAACTCTAGGACCCTGAGTGTCAGAGGGCAGCTGATATTCCCTCCCTTT